>PVIU01020823.1:0-33100 GCA_004026605.1 Ondatra zibethicus | reverse complement strand
TTTCAGCATCTAATGAAATGATCATATGGTTTTTTTCTTTCAGTTTATTTATATGATGGATTACATTGATAGATTTTCGTATGTTGAACCAGCCCTGCATCTCTGGTATGAAGCCTACTTGATCATAATGGATGATTTTTTTAATGTGTTCTTGGATTCGGTTTGCCAGTACTTTATTAAGAATTTTTGCATCAATGTAGACCAATTTCTCTTCTTTTAAGGAAGACAAATAGCATCACTCATTAGCAAAAGATGACCAATTCTTAGACAAGGTAAAATAATCAGAGGCATGTGCTCTTTCATATTCTGACAAGCTATACACCCAAACTCTCAATTTAGGGTTCAGATATTTCAGCTCTTAGAGCAATGAGTGCTCATCTGCATACCTACGTTTGATTCCCAGTGCCCATATAGTGGTTAATAAGCATTTGCAGTTTCACTTCCAGTGTACATGATACCCTTCCTGGCTCCCATAAGTGTTCACAGATAGGATAGTCAGACATACATGTGAGCAAAGCATCCATGCATTTAAATTAAAAAATAAGTATATCTTAAAGGAAAGTCAATGAGCTCCAAATTCACTGAAGTTTATCAAATACTTATCCCAAACTGCCCTTCCACTATAGAAGAACTTCAAAGTACCCCTCGGTATCATCCTTTTATTTTATTTATCTCTTGATAAATATGATAACATGGTTGCCCACAAGCATAATTGTAATATTTTTGTCCTTTCTTCACTTAAAATTTTATGATTGATATCATCCAGATCTACTTATTTCATTTAAATAAGCTTCCATATTTATCCTCGCTTCTCTTCAGTAATGGGAAGGTTACAGTCATTCAGGTCTCTTACTTGGATTTTTGGTGTTTCCAGTTACTGTTCATGATTGGGGCACAATTATCCTGTCATATCAATCTTTTTTGATTTTAGGTGTTGCTCTGATCTTTCAGTCATTGCCACATTATAGAACTAAACAGTGTTTCTGTTTTGTTTTGTTTGTTCTGTTATCTTACAAATATTTATGCTTCCAGCATCCATTACTGTGTTAGAATTTCTTATCTTTCATTGCCCCCATTATATACCAGTTTTAGTTATATTTTTATAGTACAAATGGTTTCCACAAGTACACAGACCATAAAGTTACACAGGACAATGACTTGGGTATGAATCAGTACCAACAATATCAGCTCCACTCCTGTACTACTAAAAACCTCATGTTGATCATGTTATTTTATAATCAAACAATTCAACTAATGTTTAAGCCACTTCTTATTTTCTACATCAGGGTCCACAAGCTATGTATGCTACATGTTCCTCATATTAAACAGTGAATGATAAGTAAAATAAACTGGACACCTGCAATGACTTCAACTCAAATCTGGTGGTGTTTCACAATGGCTAATTGGCATCAAAGATATAATAAAAATTTCACTGCAATGAATTCTATTGTACAAGAGTAACCAGAGAATGTGTATTCAAAAACTTAGATGATAAATACTTTCAACAAAGTGTCAAGAGACCAAATTAACTCATATAGTCAGTCACTCTCTTATATACAAATGACAAACTCAATGCTAAAGACATCAAGAAAGCACCACCTTGATCAATGGTCACAAACAATATAAAATATGTTGGGATAAATCTAACTAAGCAAGTGAAAAACTCATATGGTAAAAACTTTAAAACACTCAAGAAAGAAATTAAAGAAAGTATGAGAGGTTAAAATATAATTGATGTCCATTGATTCATAGGATTATTATTACAAAACTTACCATCTTACCCAAAGCAATCTATAGATTCTATGCAAGCCCAATATAAATACTAATATAATTCTTCAGAGATTTTGAAGGAGTGATTTTGAACTTCATTTGGAAACAAGGAAAAACCAGAATAGCTAAAACAATCCAGAATAATAAAAAGAATTGCTGAAGATATCACCATTCTAGATCTCAAATTCTTCTACAGAATCAGAGTGATAAAAACTCCATGATATACTGACATATAGACAAATATTTTTTTTCCTTGCCTAGGCATGGTAAATGACTGACTTGCCTCATAGGGTTTTGTGACATCAGGCTTTGACCCTTTCTACTTAGTAACAAACGTTCTTATAGGCAGCTGACTTCTGTGGCAGAAAAGAAGGAAAAAGATACCAACAGCTGGGAATATCCTTTTCTGTTTTACACACAGGAGTTAGCTTGTTATGAGTATTTCTCTAGAATATCAGAATATTACCAGAATTCAGGTGTACAGCTGTACATCTTATTGCTCTTGAGTCAAAGAAAAACTAAGGTGAAGGAAATTGATTTGTTCATCTATTTGTAAAATTAGAATGATGTAAAATTTAATTTTGTCATAACACACCAGTTGTGGTCACACTACTTACAAAATTCAGGAGACCAAAACCAGAAAAATATATTGATTTTGCTGTGAAACAGTTGAAATTTGTCATTTCCCAAGTTTTTACAATTTGATTCTCGATTTCCTTTATACTGAGGATGTTGTGTATTCCCATCAGGCAGTCTCCTGCTTCTGCTCTTTTCAAGTCTGTTATAATTGAATACTATTATTAAGGTTTTAAAAAGAATTAGAGTAAAATTCAATTTATCTGCATTCTATTTAAAGAGCATCCATTGCACAAAGAACAGAAAGTCTTTATAGCAGAAAATATGTCATGAGTAGAGATAGTATGTGACCTTTATAGTCAAAATGTTCTTCACTTTTTTTTCATTCAAAAAAATTTACATATCCTCCCCTTCTCCCAGTCCCCTCCCGCTCCCCCTGTGCCCCTCCTCCGTCTCCCTGCTTCCTTAAAAGAGGGCATGGTTCCCTGCCCTGGGGGAAGTCCAAGGCCCTCCCCCACTCCATCCCAGCCTAAGACAGGTTCCCAAAAAGATAATGCATGCAGAAGAGATAGGTCCTAGTGTCATTATTGATGGCTTCTCAGTCTGCCCCCATTGGCAGCCACATTCAGAGAGTCCGGTTTGATCATATGCTCGTTCAGTCCCAGTCCAGCTGGATTTGGTGAGCTCCCGTTAGATCAGGCACACTGTCTCAGTGGGTGAACCAAACCCTCGCGGTCCTAACTTCCTTGCTCATCTTCTCCCACCTTCTTTTCTTCGACTAGACCTTGGGAGCTCAGTCCATTGCTCTGATGTGGCTGTGGGTCTCTGTCTCTATGTCCATCCATCGGATGAAATTTCTATGGTGATGATCAAGATATTCATCAATGTGACTATGGGACAAGGCTAGTTCAGGGGTGCCTGTTCTTCACTTTTGAATGAGATTCCATTATCTCTATATGTCAAGTGTTTCTTTACATGCCACATCTCTAACTTCACCCTTGAAAAGGAAGCTGGATAACCTAATAGTTCATAGAGAATTTAGAAAAATGCTATGAAAAATTTACTGACAATTTTAACAAACATTATTTTAAGGCTCGTAATAGACCAGTGCATGGGTACTAACCATGGTTCTTTTTACTTTTTTAGAAATAGTCAATCACTTTCTGAAACTTGTTTTTCTTTTTCTTTTTCTCTTTGGTTATGCTGAATGGCTAAGTGGTTTTAATCAGGACACGGACAATTGATTAATAAAACTAAGTAAAGAACAGAGAGTGGGGCCAAAGGCAGAGATGTTTACCTTCTGTGATGTAACCTTCCCATGTGAATGCCTTATGAGGTCAATATTTGTACAAAAGAGGTCTTTCAGCCAAGAAATGTATTTAATAAAAAATTTATTAGTGTCCTAATTTAGAGAGCTCCATGTTGCTGAACTTTTGAGATAAGGTCCCAAACCATGTCAGACTGTGACATCTAACGAGACACAATGTATTCTAAAAGCAATGGATTAATGCTCTCATGTAAATTTCACGATTGCACCTGTGGGGATATAGTGTCATGTTAGTTGTTAATATGGTTCAGAGTCATCATTGATGTATAGGAATATTGTCTGTGTCCCTTATTTCGAAGGCTACACAGTGTGTTCTGATAACTTGAACCTTGATCACATGTTGGTAGCATTCAGGACAGTTTGAAATCAGGGTTCCCTGTGCCCTGAGTCTGAAGTGCATCGCGTCTTATATATTAGGGAATTACACTCATCCAGGGAGATATCCAGGAGCAGTGTAAGCAGTCTATCACATTTGGAGGAATCTAATGGATATCCCTAGACATATACAAGTTTCTCCTGTTTGGAATTGAAAGTCTTGTTTGATGGTCTTTGTCTCTTTGAAAAATATTACCAACCCATAAGGGAAGACTTGGTTTAAATTATCTATGGATTAATAATGTTTGAGTACTTTTATGTCAATAGCCTATAGTTTAGTTCTTTATAACTTTTTCATATAAGTTTACTGTTATTTTACCCTTTCACTCCATTTTCTACATATCTGCACATATTTCCCTCCTAGTTTTCAATTAGAGACCTTTGAGACTTATTTTCTACATCAGATCATATGTTCAATGTTATTAACCACTCTTTTGCTGCTCACAACTTCCCACCCTTTTAGTGCTCCCTTCTTACTTTCCTCTAGAGCTAATCTAGGATATGTAGTCACATGTTAAGTTTAGGATCTAGGAGTCCAAGTTAATAGAAAAAATGAGATGTTTTGGTAATAGCACCACTTACCTAAGAAAACAAGAAGTCCTTTTAGCAGAAAGTATGTCATGAGTACGGATAGTTTTTGTTCTGAATTACAGTCAAAGCACTCTTCACTTTTGGAGAAGATTTTATGACTTCTACTCAGCAAGGGTTTATCTTACCACATCTCTAACTTAACACTCAAAGAGCAGGACTGAATAAATCATTCATAAAGATTTAAGAAAAGTGTCATGATAAATTTAGTGAGAAGTTTTAGACAACATTAATCTAAGGCATGTAATAGTCTAGTGCATTGCCACTAAGCAATGGTTCATTTTTCTTTTTTGTACATGGTCAATCATCTGAAGTTTGTTTTTCTTCTCTTTTCTCACTATTTTGTGGTGAATGACTAAGTGATTTTAAACAGTACATGGAAAGTAAGTTAGTAAAACTAGGCAAAGAACAGATTATGAGGCCAAAGTTATGAATGTTTACCTTCTAGAACCTTGATATCTGAATGAGTTCAGAGGCCAATATTTGTCTAAAGGAAGTCTTTCAGCCAAGGAATAGTGTATTTAATATAAAATTTATTGATGTCCTAATTCAGAACTAATTCTATGCAGTTCCTGCTGATTTTGAAATTCTTTATTTCTTAATTCTCAATTATTTTTCTTTCATCTATTTAATATGCTTTCAAATGTCTGCTGAGCATATTGTATTCAAAAGTATATGATATGTGCTATTTTGAATGTGCTCTTTAATTTCTAATTATTTAGTGATTATTCATTCTTCTTGCAGTATAATTTCTCAAATCACTTGTGGGATTTCTTGTCTAAAAGAAGATACTATATATTTTATATTTGTTGTCTAATAGGCCACAGACCCTATTTTGATAAGGGTATTTTGTTGTAAATAATTTGCATTTTTCTGTTGGTGCCTGAAGTGGCTGATAGATATTAATCATATCAAAGGTGATTGAAAGTATGGTTACAAAGCAAAAGACCCGATTTCTGACCCTCCCAAGGTTTGAAACTGATTAGGTCATACAACTCACTGCTACAATCAAATGGGATACTATGTCAGTTCCATATTTTAATGTGATATAGCCTCCAATGACTCTTGTCTTGATCACAGATGGTCATTCAATTTTCAAAATTTTGTAACACTGAAGAATAGATGAGGGTTATTGATGGTTCCCCAGAGATGATTTATTGTTACTATGTCATGAGCATTTTTTATAGAATATTTTAAGATATCAAGAGGTACACTTTTCTTCCTACTGAATTGCCTCATCCAGTCTTGGTGTGACAGTGTGTGCCTACTCTTTTTGGATCTTGTTGTTCCATGTTTGGTTGATATTCTTAGGAGGCCAGAGATTTTCTGAAGGAAAACAGAGGAGTGTATTTGGGGAAGAGGGATAGAGGAGCTGAAATGGAAGGAGGAAAGGATAGAGAAAAAACTCATTTGGGATACAATATATGAATGAAGAATAATTTAAAAAAGAAAAGGCAAACATATATAGACTTGTCTCAAGCCTATAGCTGTAGCAGAGGCTTATTAGCTCAACAGGCATGTTTTCACTGGCATGGTGAATCATCTTCTATAAATATGAACAAAAGAGAACACTTCTTCCTTAAGCTTCCTCAATCTGATAATCTTTTACTGCAATGAGAAAATGGCTTGTAAATGTGGTGAGGTAGGCCTGAAATTTATTCTTCTTAGTCACACAAGAAGTAAAAAAAAAAAATAAATGGTTCACCTTGGTGCACACAGACAAGGTTCACTACAGACTAATTTACCATTTTCCCCATTTATACAAAAATGTTGAAAAGTACATAACTGCTTTTTTAAATCAAAAATGTAAGTTTTAACTTTCAGAAGCTGCACCTGAGTCATGTAGTTCATTCCCATCAAGGAAATGTGCATCACTCTGGTGAAGACCTGTGTGCACACAGACAAGGTTCACTACAGACTAATTTACCATTTTCCCCATTTATACAAAAATGTTGAAAACTACATAACTGCTTTTTTAAAATCAAAAATGTAAGTTTAAGTCATGATGAAATTGTGAAACCTTTTGATACCTCATAAAGTGTTCAATTTGGTTGAATGTCTGAGTCACATGAATCAGAGCTGAGGCCTGGGGTTTTGAGACATCCACTGCCATTTGTTTGTCTGTATTTCTTTATTTTACATTACATTTTTAAATGAACTACAAAAAACACAATACCTTAATATCAGAAATATACCTATAATAAAATTAGCCTTAAATTTGTATCAATAAAACAAGATCCTTACCAATCAAAGTATTCATCTCTATGGAAAATAAGCTTTTAAATGTAGACAAACATTTATAAACAATATTTGGAAATTTGGGCATAGTTCTTTCTGAACTGATATCTACTTTTTGTTGGGTGAGGTAACTTTAGGGGCTTACAGAGACCTTTCAGAGGATCTTGTTCCATTGAACGACATTAGTCTGGAAGGAATCCACAGGTTCTCATCTTCTGTGGAAACAAAAGCAGAAGCTCTTTTCCAAAATAACATATCTTTAGATTCATATTTTGAAGTCAAGCTACCATTGAAATATATGTGTTGGTTTAACTTAGCAGCCTCCAGAATCATATATTTCTCTGTACTTAGCTCATTCACAGTCAAAAATTCAAAGAAACACAATAATATACATTATCCAGACTCTGTGTATATTCTATCTTTACATGGCTTATTGTTTTTTACTTTAATCTATGACTGTCTGTACTATTTTATATGATTTTTACTATCTCTTTAAAGATTTTATTACTTTTTACGTCTTTAACCTCTCTATATTCTCTTTTTTTATGACATTTTTATTCAGGAAATAAGGCCTTTTGATTGGAAGTGAACAGCATTTGTAGATTGAAGTCTTGTGTGATGAGAGCCGGATGGGTTCTCCATACATGATGGAGCCTGTGAACACATTCGCAGACTATGAACTTTGACATCTGAAAATAGGATGTTGGTCATCAGGAATAGCTATTCTCTGAAATGCTTTTGTTGTTTCTCATCTCTTCCGTTCTTCCTACTACTAGTTTTTATTTTATTTTATTTTTTAATTTATTAGATTTTTAAAAAATACCAATCAGTGTTCCCACTCCCTCACTTCTTCCCATTTCCTCCACACACCCTCTCACCCCAATCCAATACTCAGAGAGGGTAAGGCACATTGCTTTGGGGAAGGTCCAAGGCCCTCCCTAGTATTTCAAGGCTGAGCAAGGTATACAACCAAAGAGAATAGGATTCCATAAAACTAGTACATGCAGTAGGAATAAATCTTGGTGACACTGCCAGTGGCCCCTCAGTCTGTCCCAGCCATGCAACTATCAACCACATTCAGAGGGACTAATTTGGTCCTATGCTTGTTCCTTCCCAGTCCAACTAGATTGGTGAGCTCCCATTAGCTCAGGTAGACCATTAAAGTGGGTGAACCCATTATGGTCTTGACCTCTTTACTCATATTCCCATTCCTTCCACTATTCAACTGGACATTGTAAACATAGTCCAGTGCTCCAATGTGGGTCTCTGCCTTTGTTTCCCTCGGTTGCTGGATGAAGGTTCTATGGTGATATTTAATATATTTATCAGTCTGACTACAGGACAACTCAAGATCGGGCCACTGCTTTTCTTTTGCTTAGGGTCTTAGGTGAGGTAATCCTTGTGGATTCCTGGGAATTTCTCTAGAGCCAGGTTTCTGCAACCTTATAATGGCTCCCTCAATCAAGATATCTCTTTCCTAACACTCATCTCTGTCCTTCCTCCATCTCAACTATCCCTTTCCCTCAAGTTCTCCTCAACCCTCTCCTTCTCCCTTCCTCTTTCCCTCCACATTCCTCCCCCACCATCCCTATGATCCCAGTTTTCTCAGGCGATCTTGTCTGTTTCCAATTTTTAGGTGGATCTATTTATGTTTTTCTTTGGGTTCACCTTATTATGTAGCTTCTCTGGGATCATGAACTATAGGCTCAATGTCCTTTGTTTATAGGTAGTATCCTCTTATGAGTGAGTACATACCATATGCATCTTTATGGGTCTGGGTTACCTCACTCAAGATAGTGTTTTCTATTTTCATCTATTTGCATGCAAATTTCAAGATGTCATTTTTTTTTTTACCACTGAGTAGTACTCTAATGTGTAAATGTGCCACACTTTCTTTATCCATTCTTTGGTTGAGGGGCACCTAGGTTGTTTCCAGGTTCTGGCTATTACTCATAATGCTGATATAAACATGGTTGAACAAATGTTTTTGTGCTTTTGTAGTATGATTAAATATCTTTTTGGTATATGCCCAATAGTGGTATTGCCGGATCCTTAGGTACATTGATTCACAATTTTCTGAGAAACCACCATACTGATTTTCAAAGTGGTTGTACAATTTTGCATTCCCACCAAAACTGGATGAGTGTCTCCTTACCCACATCCTCTCCAGCATAAGTTTTCATTGGTATTTTTGATTTTAGCCATTCTGATAGGTTCAAAATGGTATCTCAGAGTTGTTTTGATTTGTGTTTCCATGATAGCTAAGGATGTTGAGCATTTCCTTAAGTGTTTTTTGGTCATTTGACATTCTTCTGTTAAGAATTCTCTGTTATTTGTGGCTGCTGTGAAAGGTGATGTTTCTCTGATTTACCTTTAGGCTCCTTTATCATTTGTTTATAGGAGGGCTACTGTTTTATTGAGTTGATCTTGTATCCTGCCACATCACTGAAGGTATTTATCAGCTGTAGGACTTCTCTGGTAGAGTTTTGTGGTCACTAATATATACTGTCATATCATCTACAAATAATGAAAAGACTTTTTCCTTTACAATTTGAATCCCCTTCAGCTCCTTTTGTTGTCTTATTGCTATTTTCAAAATCAAGAACTATGTTGAAGAGATATGGAGAGAATAGACAGACTTGTCTTGTTCCTGATTCTAGGGGGATTGCTTTGAGTTTCTCTCAATTTTATTTGATTCAAGCTGTTGGCTTGCTGTATATTGCTTTTTTTATATTCAGATATGTTCCTTGTATCCCTGATCTCTCCAAGATCAGGATAAAGGGTGTTAGATTTTTGTCAAATGTCAAATGCTTTTTCAGCATATAATGAAATGATCTTATGGTTTTTATCTTTCAGTTTATTTATATGATGGATTACATTGCTAGATTTTCATATGTTGAACCATCCATGTATCTCTGGAATGAAGTCAACTTGATCATGATGGATGATTTTTTTAATGTGTTCTTGGATTTGGTTTGCCAGTATTTTATTGAATATTTTTGCATGAGTGAGATTGGTCTGTAATTCTCTTTCTTAGCTGAGTCTTTGTTTAGTTTTGGTATCAGGGTAACTGTAGCCAAATAAAAAGTGTTTGACAATGCTTCTTCTGATGCCACTATGTGCAACACTTTGAGGAGTATAGGTATTACCTCTTCTGGGAAGTTCTAGTAGAATTCTGAGCTTTTTTTATTTGTTGTTGTTGTTGTTGGGTGGTTTTTGATGACAGCTTCTATTTTCTTGCAGTTATTAGGTTTATTTAAATTGCTCACTGGGTCTTGATTTAATTTTGGTACATGGTCTCTGTCTAAAAGATTGCCCATTTCTTTTACATTTTCCAATTTTGTGGAGTACAGGTTTTTGTAGTATGACCTAATGATTATCTGAATTTCCTCAGTGTCTTTTGTTATGTCCCCCTTTTCATTTCTGATTTTGTTAATTTGAATATTCTCTCTCTGCCTTTTGATTAGTTTGGATAAAGTTTTGTCTATCTTATTGATTTTCTCAAAGAACCAGGTCTTTTTTCATTGATTCTTTGGATTGTTTTCTTTGTTTCTATTTTGTTGATTTCAGGCCTCAATTTGATTATTTCCTGTTTTCTACTCCTCCTAGTTGAGTCTGCTTCTTTTTGTTCTACAGCTTTCAGCTGTGCTGTTAAGTCACTAATGTCAGATTTCTCCATTTTCTTTATGTGGGTACTTAGTGCCATGAACTTTCCTCTTAGCACAGCTTTCATAGCGCCCCATAGGTTTGGAAACGTTGTACCTTCATTTTTGTTGAACTCAAGGAAGTCTTTAATTTCTTTCTTTATTTTTTGCTTGACCTAGGAGTGGTTCAGTAGTTCACTATTCAATTTCCATGAGTTTGTAGGCTTTCTGAGAGTAGTATTGTTAGATTCTAAGTTTAATCCATGGTGATCTGATGAGACACCGGGGACTACTCAATTTTTTTTGTATCTGTGGAGGTTTGCTTTGTTACTGAGTATATGATCAATTTTAGAGAAGGTTCCATGAGGTGCTTAGAAGGTATATTATTTTCTGTTTGGATGGAATGTTCTATAGATGTCTGTTAAGTCCATTTGAGTCATGACATCTGTTAGTTCTCTTATTTTTCTATTAAGTTTCTGCCCGTTTGTTGTGTTCATTGTCAAGAGTGGTGTGTTGAAGTCTCCTGCTATTAGTGTGTGGGGTTTGATGTGCAATTTAAGTTTTAATAATGTTTCTTTTACATATGTGGGTGCGCTTGTATTGGAGGTACAAATGTTCAGAATTGAGGGTACTTCTTGATGGATTGCTCCTGTTATGAGTATAATGTGTCCTTTTCCATCTCTTCTGATTGATATCAGTTTGAAATCTATCTTGTTAGCTATTAGGATAGCCACACCCATCTGTTTGTTGGATTCATTTGATTGGAAAACCTTTTTCCAATCTTTTACTCTGAGGTAGCGTCTGTCTTAGAGGTTGAGGTGTGTTTCATGTATAGAGCATAAGGCCAGATTCTGTTTTCGTGTCCATTCTCTTAGTCTTTGTCTTTTTATAGGTGATTGAGTCCATTGATATTAGGCAATATTAGTGATCAGTGGTTGTTAATTCTGGTTAATTTCAGAAGTAGTGTTTGTGTGTTTCCCTTCTTGGGTTATGCTTGTGGACAGTTATCAGTTGTCTCTGTTTTTGTGGGTGCAGTTAGCTTCCTTGTGTTGGGGTTTTCCTTCTAGTACTTTCTGTAGGGCTGGTTTTGTAGATACGTATTGTTTAAATCTTTTTGTCAGTGAATATTTTGTTTTCTCCATTGATGGTGATTGAAAGCTTTGCTGGGTAGAGTAGTCTTGGCTTGCATCCATTGTCTCTTAGTGTCTGCAGCACATCTATCTAGAACTTTCTGTTTTTCATGGTTTCCATTGAGAATTCGGGTGTAATTCTGATAGGTTTGCCTTTGTATGTTCCTTGACCTTTTTCCTTTGCAGCCCTTAATATTCTTTCTTTCTTCTGTATGTTTTGTCTTTTAGTTTTTATATGGTAAGGGGATAAATTTTTTGTCCAGTTTAGTTGGTGTACTGTAAGCTTCTTGTACCTTCATAGGGATATTCTTATTTAGATGGGGAAAGTTTTCTTCTATGATTTCATTGAATATATTTTCTGTGCCTTTTAACTGGAGTTCTTCTTCTTCTACCCCTATTATTATTAGAATTGGTCTTTTCATGGTGTGTCTGGTTTCCTGGATGTTTTTTGTGAAGTATTTGTTGAATTTAATATTTTCTTTGACCAATGAATCTATTTTTTTCTATAGTATCTTCAGCACCTGAGATTCTTTCTTCTATCCCTTGTATTCTGTTGGTTATACTTGTCTCTGTAGTGCCTGTTAATTTACTCAGATTTTCTGTATTCAGAATTCCCTTGGTTTGTGTTTTCCTTATTACCTCTATTTCAGTCTTCAAGTCTTGAACTGTTTGCTTCACCTTTGATTGTTTTTTTCTTGGTATTCCTTGAGAGATTTACTAATTTCTTCCAATTTTTTGTCTTTTCCTCCATTTCTGTACAGGAGTTTTTCATTTTGTCTTTAAATGCCTCCTTCATTTTCATGAATTATGTTTAAAGTTGTTTTATTTTACTTCTTCTGGGCTAGGATGATCAAGTATTCCTGTTGTGTTTCTTCTCTCTCCTAAGCCTACATACATTTGTTCAATGCTGTGACCCATTTAGTGGTCTTTTCCATCTGAATTGTCTTTATTGTATGTGTATCTTAATTATTTTCTGATCGGGAATGCTTATTAAAATGCTAAGCAGCATGGCAAGGACTATGGCTCCTTTGCCTAGTGGCTCTGCCCAGTCAAACATGGCAGAGGTCCATCTAGTACCAGTTCTGAAAGCCATGCTCACAGCTGCATTTCCAGGCACACAGGAGGTCTATGTTGCCATTAAGCAAGTTGTAGTACTCTGTTCACAAACGCCATTCAAATGCTTGGTTCCCTGAAAGTGCCAGAGTTCATGTTGGCAGCACAAATCTGAAAGCTTTTTAAAAGAGCCATGTAGTTTTCACAGGTACTGCTGAATCAGGAAACCTCTTAAAGGAGCCATGGCTTTCCTGCTTGCCACCAGCAAACTGAGCCCATGTGAATTAAAAATGTTGTCTACCCAGAAGCTGGGATTAATGCTGTTCTTCTGTGTCTAGAATTTTCAAGCTTTGTCAGGTTTTATGTGTATGTAGTGAGCCCCACATTGGCACGCCAAATGAAGATGGAGGCTATAAAGTAATCCCACACTAATTCGGAATTGAGTATAATAAAGGTTTATTTATTTAGGGATAGACTCACATATCACAGTCTTCTACATACGTGAAGATAAACGGAATCCAGCATTTGGGTGAGCGTGCATGCAAGCTTTAAGGCTCCATTTTTAGAATAAGAAACAATGCCCAATTGAGCTGGTATCTTAAAGGCTATTGGATGACAGAGTTTCCACAGCAACATTTCATATTGTTTGGGGGAAAATCTTTTTTTCTAGTTTGGAATTTATGAAGGCAAGAATGTGGTATTAGAGTAGATCTTGAGATTCCTGTTTCTTATCAGTTTGTGACATAAACCATGGTGTACATTAAAAAAATCTGCTAAGAATGAAGTGAGAGTGGCTTAGATACTTATATTTATTTTGTCTAAAAAGACAATTTGACTTTAAGTTTACTGAAATTTTGGTTCAAAATCATCTTGGTTTCTGCAGGTAAAGAAGACAAACAATTCCAGGCGATGTGCTAGGTAAATTGATACTCCAGTTTCACAAACATGGTGAAGTGAACTGGTAGCTGTGGAGTGGCCAACTGTGGCTGAAGCTGTCCTTTCTACAGTGACAACTTTATATAAGAATGGACTAACCTTTCATTAATGTTCTACATTTAAACTATTTTATTTTTATGAGTCTTTTACTTGCATGTATATATGTATATGACTTCTGGACAGTACCCTTAGATGCCAGAAAAGGTTTAGGATCCCATGGTTCAATGGATCATAGGCACTTTGAAAATATATTGTTTGGTGGAGTAGTTCATGAATAGCATTATGTAGGCAGGGACAATGGCCTAATTATCAGCAAACATCCTGTCACTGTATTTTCCAAATCTCAAGTGTGATTCATGGGACACAAATATTCAACCAAACTGAACATTCTATGAGGTATCAAAATAATTTCAAGTTTTCTTCGTAATTTACTCTTACCTTTTCATTTTTCCAACACAAACTATTATGTAATTTTCAACATTTGTGTAAAAATGAGGAAGAAATAGTAAATTTGTTTGTAGTGATACTGGAGTATTTGTGTATGGGTCTTCATCAGAGTGATGTACAATTTCTTGATGGGAAAGGACTGCATGACTCAGGTGCTGCCTCTGGAAGGTCAAAGTTGCATCTGGGGTTTGTGATCAAGAAAATCCTGGAGTTGTATTAAGTTGTGGGAATAGAGAGAGGTATAGTGGATTTTCCAGGCTCAACAGTATAGTGCTGGACATGACAGAAGTGGATTGGGAATCTAATCGTTGTTTCAATTCCCAAGACAAACCAATAATTTCCCTTTCATTATGTCTTTTAGTCATATTTTATATCACCCATTGGGAGGGGCACTCTAAATTTTGCTTTTGAGAAATGGTAGAGAAAGAAAGGAGGGGCCATTTTCCTTGTTAGTCTTCGTTTCAAGTCAATTTGTTCATATTATAGTTACCAAACAAAAACTTAAACTTACTATAGAAACTAAAATTCCAGTGTTTCATCTGTGGATGTTATACTTTTATATAAAAGCCTTTCATAGGAAGCATATTAGAAAAAAAATGTTTTACAACAATCATTTTACACCCTGCAGGGCATCTTCTACCTCAAATAGGACAATCTCCATTTGAGTAAGAAAATTTTCTACAAAATATACCTGTAAGTATGAACTCACAGATACTGACAATGTAAATTCTAAGACTGCAATTCTCTAAACCATTTGGAGTCCCAGTGGTGATACCAGAAGTGGACAAAAACTCTATCATTAATCCAGAAGATAGCTCCAATTGACAACTGCTAATGAAAGAAAATTAGTTTCCTCCAATGCAGTCTCACTGTGTATATAAATAACAGTTAAATCAAGATCCCGCATAGTTGTAAATGGTCAAAACAAAACTAACTAATTCAGTGCCATTTTTTCAGGGATGTTTTCTCATAATGTTTTGTGTTTTTCTTAACTTAGATATATTTTTTGATGTATCCTGATTCCTAGTTTTATGTTTTTATGTGATTTTTGTGTGTGAGAATTTGTGTGTCTCTGCATCTATACATGTTTCTAGTGCTTTTTCTTTGCCTACTTTATCCTTTGTTTCTTTCCTGTTCTGTTTTTTTATATCTTATTTTGTTTTACTATTATTGTTATTAATTTTTAGATACCTGCTGTTTTCTGTTGATGGAGAGAAAGACATAATGTAGATTTGGGTAATTGGAGAGATTGGCCAGATTTCAAGGGTTTGGGGGAGGGGAAACTGTAATCAGAATATATTGTATGCTTATGTATTATATTGTATGAATACATATATATGATATAAATATAAGCATTGGAAGTTATGTCTATGACCCAGGTAATTTGGGATTGTATGTTTGATGAAAAGGAGATTACAGGAAGAGTATTGAGGGCATTCTTTGCTGAAATTGGATCCTTGAGTCAATGCTATGATAATTACAACTCATGTTCTAATTACATGGCTGCTTCAGAGAAATTAACTGGATTTCAAAATTCTATTGTGATGGACCAGCTCAGCTGAGGCACTGTGATGGACAGGACAGGGTCTCAGGGATAGTTGGTGAATGACAAACAGACACAAGACTCAAAGTAATTGCATCTGAATGCACCTTTACTAGGTATGAGACTCATCCATTATATAGAAAAGAATTGCTTAGCAGCATATAGTATTTTTTCATGTGATACAGATTATTCTTAGAATCATTATATCAGATACATACGAATAAAATTTCATCAGACAGATGTACCTGGTGTGAGTCTGTGGTTGGTCATGCTAGACATGGCTTGGCATTAGGTTTGATAGAAATCTTTATCTAGGCTATGAGTTCATGGCATTTTGGGTTAAGGGCAAGAAGTTGTGGTTAACAATCACACAGTCTATAGTCTTTTTATATTTCTGCCATCTATGTAGAAGAACTTTCTTACCCCTTCTCCATATTTCCAACTCCTTTTCAAACCTTCCCCCAAACCAATCTCAAGACTTTACAGGCATTTATCTCTCTCTTCTATCCTTATCCCGTCTTTGCTGAATCTGTTTTAATTGCTTAATTAAGTTTGCCCTTTGTTCTTTATTTACTAAGTACCAGATTAAACCTGGAAACATTTTGCCTTGAATGTTAACCCATCTTCCTCCACTAGCATCATATACTCCAGTATATGGCAATATCTCATCAGTAGACTCTGGAACCTTAAACATACGATCTTCAATTCCAGAAGAAACCAGACTGTATTCCTTAGAACATGAGCAGGTAATGCCAAAACTGAAAGGGCTCCAATGCAGGAAGCACAACACAGTGCACAAACACAGACATACACACACACACACACACACACCTTCTCTGCGGGCACTCTTCCTTGAAGCTTGTGCCACAGCCTACATGAGAGATCACACAGATTCTGCAGAAACTGCTGTGACATTCTATAAATTTTTAAAAATACATATTTTCCACCAATGATAGATATATGATTTTCCCCATTCAGGAATATGGGGGAGACAGGGTTATTTATTTTGGAGGGGCAGATTCTTGTTCAATCAATTTGTGGCAATAGGCACAGTAATGGCCAATTTGCTGTAAATAAGAACATGATCTGAGGGCTCTGTATCTTTGAGGTTTGCCATAATCTAGATACTAATCATCAGCATCTACACATGGAGCAGTTCTGTATAATGACACACAAATGCTGTAGATGGTCCTTCTGTTTGTGTGTTGCTTTCATTGGTTAATGAATAAAGAAACTGCCTTGGCCTAGTTGATATGGCAGAACATAGGTAGGTGGAGAAGACAGACCTGAATGCTGGGAGGAAGAGAGGAGAAGTAGGAGAGAGACACCATGGAGCAGCCAGAGACAGACATGCCTAATTTTCCCAGTAAGCCACTGCCACGTGGTGATATACAGATTAATAGAAATGGGTTAAATCAAGATGTGAGACTTAGCCAATAAGAGGGTAGCGATAATGGGCCAAGCAGTGATTTAATTAATAGAATTTCTGTGTGGTTATTTTGGGGCTAAGCTAGCCAGGCAGCTGGGAAGAACAAGAGGGCCCTATCCCTACAACACACAAAAAGTAATGTTTAGTATTATAATTTTGTATTTGTGGATAAAAATGTCATGTAAAACAAAACAGGTTTGTTGAACCACTGGTGATTCTGGTATTTTAGGAGTAAATCTGAGGTAACTTCCTCAATAAGGATTGGCTTTGTTAGAAATGTTTTCGAGAATTATCTCAATGCATTTGCTTCTCCCTTATCTTTAACTGTGTTCTTACTTTCCACTAGGGTCAGGACCATGTTTTTCAGAAATCTTCTAGAAGAAATGATCCAGCTGAACCAAATTTGATGGGATAACTAAATCTGAGGACACCATCTTTGTTGATACAGAAACCTCTGACGAAAGAAAAATTCCTTAGGCATTAAGTCATTTTTGATTTAAAAACCATGCTTTTAAAATATATTTTAATACAATAGTAAAAATTACTAACATTAGCAATAATGATTAGAAATCAGGTCAAAACCAAGATGTCTTGAAGTATATTAGTTATGATCAGGTATAAAGCCTTTTGACATCCTGATTATGATTGTGATCTTATTGATGTGGATTTCATTGTCTGTCTTCATGAAATAGAGATATGGATTCCTTTGAAGTAGATAGACTGTTCGGTCAAACATTTGACTTAAGCTTAATATCCTCAATGAAGACTTGATAGGCTAAGTGTTCCTTGGAGGTTCCCTTGTGGAAAGAGTAAAATAAAGCAAATTTTAGTATTCACACTGAAAGGAACAAAGTCAGCTAGCATACCTTTAGTGTGTGTGTGTATGGGGGTCCTAAGGCTAAGAAAATGTTGGAAGTATCTGATGAAAGAAACTGAGACAGAAAACTTTGGGAGGTCTATTTGAATGTCTATTGGCCATGCCAAACAGCCCAGAGTTTATCCAAGCAGTCCAGAGTTTATTTCCCAACTTGTTTTTATAAAAAAGCAGAACAAAGTACAGCACAGTCAGCCAGTATCTAACTACAAGACTACTCCTTGAGTAAACAGTTTCTTTTCTGTCTGGAAGTGTCTTTGACTGGCATACACCAGTCTGTGTCTTATTAGATAAAATGTTATTTACCATGGGCTTAATGTTCTTTCTCATGGGCTCAATCAGAACTTTCTCACAGCCCTAAAGGAGGCAGGCAGAGTAGGCAAGCTGAAATTCAAATGACTTTTAAGTAAGAATTGACTCCAGATGGAAACTAAGTCACTTGTGGGCTACCAAATTTAGATGAATGTGTACTGTAAATTGTGCAATGATTTTTTTAACCAAAAAATGACCCCCTTTGATATGGATAACATTACTGGGAGTCAGCAGAGTCTGTAGAGGAAATGACCACAGGACCGTGGGCAAAAGAATGCTTCTGATGACACAGGTATTCAGAAACGGAGTCAGGACCTGTGCTTCCTGGTTTTATGTCAGTCTGACAGAGTCTAGAGTCATCTGAGAGTAGAAGCCTCAGTTGAAAAAATGCCTCCATGGTAGCAGGATATAAACATGTCTTTAGAGATTTTTATATCAGTGACTGAAGAGACAGAGCCTATCACATTGTGGTTGATGCCACCTCCAGTTTGCTGATCCTGGATCCTCTAAATTATCTGATAGAGCACAGCCAGTGAGTCCTATGATGAGTTCCTGCCTTCAGTTTTTTGTCTGCCTTGAGTTCTTGCCTTAGCTTTACTCAAAAACTATCATTGAATAACTGTTATGTAAGCCAAACAAATCCTTTCTTCCAAAAGTTGGTGTTGGTCATGGTGTTTAATCACAGTAATAGTAAGCATATTTAAGATGAAATCCATGTTTAGAAGCAGATAGTAGTTCAAATATCTGGTTACACATTGAGATCTATATGCATGGTATATGGCATTGTGTAATGGTGGGTGAATTGGCTTTAAATTGATCATAAAAAAGTTTTTATTTTTAATCTGTAGTTCATAAAGAACAATGCTATCTTTGTTTCTCATCTAGGGTAATAAAAATTTTATGTCAACACAGTGTAATTATTAAAATTGAAATCATCACTCATGGTTGTAGTTTTGTGTCATTGCCATTGCTGCAGCTGTTGAAAGACAGTGAATTTTTGAGTCTTATATTTCTTGGTAACAACTCACCTATTGAAGCTTAGATTTTTTTCTAAAGGAACATTTTCAAATTGAATTATGAAAGCACATTTGAGTTTATAAAGATAAGGTTTAGAAAGGAAAGAACTGGTGGAAATGAAAAAGATACATTGCATAAATTTATGAATTTTCAGACTATGTCTACATATATATGTATATTTATTATATCTATATATAAGTATGTGGAAATATGTCAGCATAGTTTAAATGTGTCTATTAATAGAGAGAAATTAGTAGATAGGAAAAGTATACAATCAACAGATGTTATGTGCTTTTCAACAGAGTAAATTACAGCTATATTTGTTAACATTACATATACATGTAAATATACATAATAATATTTGAGGCTTTTGAAATCACATTTTCATGGGATTGATAAGATCATGTAAAAGGTCTTGGTATATGTACTTTTTATAAGTACATATGTACTTTTTATAGTGAGTCAAATGGGGTGTTTCAGATAACAGGTTAATATAAAAACCATTTGAAAAATGGCCAAAAAAATCCTCATAAGTCAGAAAGGATGAGTGACCTACCAGCCAGTAGAATGCCACTCCTCCCAGGATTCTATCCTCTTCCCCAGGCCTACACCATTCTAGCTAGTCCCAGATCTGATAAATACCTTCAGTAATGTGGCAGGATACAAGATCAACTAAAAAAAAAAGTAGTCCTTCTATATTAAAATGATAATGAAGCTGATAAATAAATCTGAGGAACATCACCTTTCACAAAAGCCACAACAAACATAAGACACCTTGGGGTAACATTAACCAAAGAAGTGAAAGACCTATTTGACAAGAACTTTAAGTCTTTGAAGAAAGAACCTGAAGAGGATACCAGAAAATGGAAAGGTCTCCCATGTTCTTGGATGGGTAGGATCAACATAATGAAAAATGGCAATCCTACCAAAAGCAATCTATAGATTCAATGAAATCCCTATCAAAACCAACACAATTCTTCATAGACCTAGAAAGAACAATAATCAACTTTATATGGAAAAAGAAAAATATCCAGGATAGCCAAAACAATCTTCTACAATAAAGGAAGTTTCAGAGGCATCACCATCTCTGACATCAAGCTTTATTATAGAGCTACAGTAATGAAAACAGCTTGGTATTGACATAAAAATAGAGAGGTTGTCCGATGGAATCGAATGTAATTTCCCCGATATTATTCCAAACACCTATGAACAACTGATTTTTGACAAAGAAGCTAAAATTATACAATGGAAAAAAGAGTGCATCTTCAACAAATGGTGCTGGCATAACTGTAATTCAACATGTAGAAGAATAAAAATAGATCCATACCTATCCCATGTACAAAACTCAAGTTCAAATGAATTAAAGACCTCTATATCAATCTGACAACACAGAACCTGATAGAAGAGAAAGTGGGAAGTAGACATCAATGCATGGGCACAGGAGACCACTTCCTAAATATAACATCAGGAGCACAGACACTGAGAGTAACTATAAATAAATGGGAACTCCTGAAACTGAGAAGCTTCTGTAAAGGAAGGGACATAGTCAATAAGACAAAAAGGCAGCCTATTGAATGGAAAAAGATCTTTTCCAAACCATATTAGTCAAAGGACTGATCTCCACAATATATAAAGAACTCAAGAAAATAGACATAAGGATCCAAATAACCCAATTAAAAAATAGGGTATAGAACTAAACAAAGAATTCTCAACAAAGGAATCTCAAATGGCTGAAAGACACTTAAGGAAATGTTAAACATCCTTAGCTATCAGGGAAATGCAAATAGAAACAATAGGAGATATAATTTTAAACCTGTCAGAATGGCTAAGATCAAAAACACCAATGATAGCTTATGCTGGAGAGGATGTGGAGTAAGGGGAACACTCATCCATTGCTGGTAGAAATGCAAACTTGTACAACCACTTTGGAAATCAGTATGGTGATTTCTCAGAAAATCAGGAATCAACCTACCTCAGGACCCAGCAATACTACTCTTAGGCATATACCCAAAAGATGCTCAATCATACTACAATGACAATTGTTCAACTATGTTCATAGTGGCATTACTTGTACAGGTACTTCCAGTACCTGGAAACAACCTAGATGCCCCTCAACCAAAAAATGTATAAAGAAAATGTGGCACATTTACACATTAGAATACTACTCAACAGTAAAATATAATGACATCTTGAAATTTGCAGTACATGGATGAACTAGAGAACACCATCCTGAGTGAGGTAACCATGTCCAAAAACGTGAATATGATTATGTATCACTCATGAGTGGATACTAGGTATAAACAAAGGATATTGAGCCTATAGCTTATGATACTAATGAAGCTTAGTAACAAGAGGAACCCTAAGAAAAATATATATAGATGCACCTGGAAAGTCTAAATAGAAAAGATCACCTGACAAAATTGGGAACATGTGGTTGGGGGAGAAGGGACAGTGGAAGGGGAAGAGGAGGAAAAAGGGGAAGGGGCAAGGAGAACTTGAGGGAATGGGATGGTCGAGATGGAGGAAGGATAGAGAGGAGAGCAAGGAAAGAGATATCTTGATTGAGGGAGCCATTATGGGGCTAACAAGAAACCTGGGAAAGAGACATTCCCAGTAATCCACAAGTATGACCGCACTCAAGGCCCAAAGCAATAGAGGAGAGGGTGCCCGAACTGCACTTGCTTTGCTGTCAGACTGATATCTTAAATATCACCATACAATCTTCATCCATCAACTGATGGAAATGGAGGTAGAGACCCGCATTGGAGCACTGGGCCAAGTTCCCAATGTCTGTTTGAAGAGTGGGAGGAATGAGAATATGAGCAAAGGTGTCGATACCATGATTGGTATATCCACTGAAACAGTCTACCTGAGCTGATGGGAGCTCACTAACTGCAGCCAGACTTGGAAGGAACAAGCTTAGGTCCAGACTAGTCCCTCTGAATGTGGGTGACAGTTGTACGTCTGGGGCAGACTGAGGGGCCACTGGCAATGACACCAGGATTTTTCCCTACTGCTTGTACTGGCTTTTTGGGAACCTATTCTCTTTGGATGGATACTGTACTCAGCCTAGATATAATAGGGAGAGCCATACTTTCCCCAAAGCAATGTGCCTTACCCTCTCTGTGGAGTGGATAGGGGTGTGGTGGGGCTGTAAGTGGAGGGAATGGGAGGAGGGAGGGAGTGGGAACTTGGTTTGGTATGTATAATAAAAACGATAGTTTGTTTTTCTTCTTAAAAATTAAAATAAAATAAAAAGAAAAGGAAATTAAAATATTAAAAATATAAGTAAGGTTTTTATACTGATAATTTAGCTAACAAAAAAATAATTCTAGGAACTCTTGCAGTGATTCAATAGAATATGAGGAAAGAAGGTCACAAGATCAAACTAACAGTCCCAGATAGAAAAATATTGCACAATTTAGTGAAGCAAACTAAAGTAAACACGATATTGACGCACTTGGTGGATTTATGAAAGTGACTATGTAAGAATAACTGATATCTGTTTGTCTTAAATTAATTACCGTTGCTTTTATGCTGTAATTGAGGTTAATGGAATTCATTAAACAAAAAAATGCATGACATATATCAGTAAAACTGCCTATTTATGAATTGTTTCTTTACATTATCCCAATGGAAGTTTTAGAATTCTTTTCAAACATCAAACAGAAAAATATTTATTAAAAATAGACAATAAAAAAAACTCTTCCAACAAATCACACAGTGTATTCTGATCTTCATAAACTCTTATTCCTGTGGCTTTTATTGAAGTATATTTTTTTTTAATTTTTCAAATTGCTTGTTCAATCCCTTCTAAAACACACTTGCATGGGGAGGATTAGCCAATATACTGAGTATGAATCTGTGTACTGAAGTAACTGCTATATGTACTGAGAACATAGGCACCTGATGTTATCTGCACTGATAAAAGTTATCATTTATGTTTACAACTGCAGATAATATGAAACTCAAAACAGTAAACAAAGGTTTGAAGAATGCCACCAGCAACTAGTGTTAATTGGCTCAGTGAATTTCTTATTTCTTTTTGTTTATCATCATGTAGTGATAATTCATTCGTATTTTAGTAAATAAAGCTTGCTTGAAGGTCAGCCTTACAGTCCATGCCTTTAATCCCGGTAGCCACACTAGTTTGCCATAGAAACAGGATGGTAGTGGTAGATACCTTTAATCCCAGCACTAGAGAGGGATATAAGATGGGAGAAGTCAGCTCTCACAGACAGTCTCATTCTGAGGCTTCCTGGAGGCAGGATCATCATTTCAGAATGAGTAGAGGTACGAGCCAGTGACTGGTAGTTTTGCTTTTCTGACCTTCAGGTTGAACCCCAATTTCTGCCTCTGTTTTTGATTAATCATGCTACATCATCATAACTTTTAATTCATTCAATTGATATTTATTGAGAATGCTATTTTCTTCTCACTGAGTATTCTGGAGATAAAATATAAACTGTTTAAAGAATAAATTTTTATCTTCTTTGAAATGTAAATTGAATAAAGATTTGCTTTTTACCTCTTTTACACTCTAATGTCTTACTTAATGCCTGACATGTGAATCAAAGAATAAATATCCACATCCAAGGCTACCAAATTAGGTAGATCTTCTCCTCAATTCTCACAAAATAAAAGGAAAAAGTTTAAACAATCTAACAATTTAATAATTCATTAGTCTTGTCTTCTGGGTATTCTTGGCAATATGACCACTCAAGGAGGTCAAGTTTTACTGTAGAGAGTGAGGGAGGGTCAGTCTTTATCTAGTCATATATATGAATGTTTGATATGGTGATGTTTGAATAAACTAAAGTATCCAGTTTTTATTCTGGGATTATAACTGTTTCTGGTGGGTTAGGTACAGGCAGCAACTGTATCCTAACTTCTGAGGTATTATAGAGATTACAGGGCCTCAGATCAAGTGACCTTACTCTTTACAGCATGCTGTACAAGGTGATATGAGTCTCTATCATTTAATAATTTTCTTTGATATCTATACACTCCACAATATTAGAAATTTTCTTTAGTCACTAAACAATTTTTGGTAGAAGAAAAAAGCACAATGATGTCAATAAATGTTCCCTGAATTTTGAGTGAGGACATTGAATGCCATGCTTTCATGGAGAGGCTTTTGTTGACCAAGCAACCTTGGTGGAAAAGTAATTTTTTAAGGACCTAGAACATGTCCAATATTGCTATTCCTGTTCAGTATAAGAAGACTAAACATACTAGGCCAGCATCCTGGAAAATTTAGTGAACCCAAAGGATACATAAGGTCAGCCTTGGCAGAGAATCCTCCAGGAGTATACCGATTGCAGGTCAGGTCAAACATGCCCTATCTTTAGAAGAATGCATGATGAGTCTGAGGGGTGTGGTTAAGAACTTAATCTCCATGAGAACCTGGGATCAGGATTACTAAGGAGCAGAGCATTCGCTGGAATGGGTGCCTGATCCTCAGAAAAGGAGTAAAGTAGCAAGTCCCCAAAGGGAGCTGCCTTTGCTTACACATAAAGTGCTTGGTTTCAGCATCACAATGATAATGGAGCATAGCTGGTATGGCTGAATAAATACAGGTGAGAGAGTTCATTGGATAGACAGGAGCAGAGGTGAATTTCTAGTGAAATGCAGATTCTTTAGTGCACTGGGTACAACTATGAATATTCCAGTTTAAACCAGCATGAAGTTAAAATAGCAGTCCAGGAGAAAAAAAGGTTAAGAGTTGTGATCACCACCAGAATCATGACCACCACCACAGTCCTTATAATTATTATAATTGCTATAGTCTAGCTTGCTCAGGTTTGGTTCAGGTACTGAGTTGGGGAAGGGGTTTTGGCAAAAAAAACTTCTGACCACCATTCGAGTGGCGGTGAATAGCTTGAGGTCTCTTTATTTATACTTAAACAGATTTTCTTCTTACCAGTGTTACATGAACAGCTTCATTATTGACTCCTATTTTTGCCTTTAAAAGCACATCATAAAAAAAGAAGTACATCATAATTTAAGGAATACATTGTGATCATTATGAAAGTCCCCATTGTTCTCCTTTATGCTTCTTCAAAATAAACCTTCCCACCTCTTCATAACTTTATTCAAGATATTGAGTTCAGCAATTTTGCAGACTCAACTAAATATCAAGCCAGACACACCCTTTTCTCACAACACTTACTTCAACTCACAGCTTTGTGATTACAAACTTTAAAAATAATGACATAGGCACAATTTTTTACGGACAACAATATTAAAAACCAGACAATATTTTTCATATCTGTAACATATATATATATATATATATATATATATTATACAGTTCTCTTTTCTATGAGAGGGCCACATGTCTCAATCCCTCTGTAAAAGGCAGACTTTGATACAGCACTCTGTTCACATTTCACTAACCACATTTCTTCCACCGATATAAGCTCCTATGTATGGTAAAAATGGATCTATCCATCCCACATTTGCATTGTATCTTTTCCTCTTGGAGCATACCAGATCCTACCAATTATTCTATGCTTGGTGTCAGGGAACTTACACTCAACAGTTGGCCCTAACTGCATTCCTGAAGCTTTTTCCCTATTCTATGTATGAGTGTCTCATTCTACTCTATAGAACTGTGAGAAATTGAGGCATAATTAATAAAAAGTCAGAAACAGATATTGGGGTTCAACCTGAAGACCAGAGAAACAAAATAGTCAGCCACTGGCTCTTACCGCTTCATCAGTCCAGAATGACAATCCCATCTCCAAGAATATCAGAATGAGACTGAGACTGAGAGCTGCATGTTCCTGCTTTACAATCCTCCCTAGTTCTGGGATTAAGGGTGTGCACCGCTAATGGTTTCTATGACAAGCTAGTGTGTCTACTGGGTTTGAAGGTGTGTGTCATTGTGGTACTGGGATTAAAGGTGTGTGTCATTTCTGCATGGTCTGTAAGACTGGCCAGTGTGGCTGTTTTACTTTTCTGATCTTCAGGCAAGCATTATTAAAATACAAATGATATGTCACTACAGTAACCATAACTTCCATCAACATTTATATGTTCAATATCTATCAGCCACTTCAGGCACCAAAAACAAAATGCAAATTATCTACAGCAATATACCCTCATCAACATAGAAACTGTGTAGATAACAAAGTATTACATAAATATAAATTATATAATATCTTCTTTTAGACAAGAGATACCACAAGTGATTTAATTGAGAAATTATTACTGCAAGAAGAATGAATAATCACTAAATATTAGAGATTAAATAGTTTGTACAAAGTATACATGTGTACATATACTTTTGAATATAATAATTCTCAGCAGACAGAGCATATTAAATAGAATTAAGAAATAAAGAAATTCAAAATCAGCTGGAGCTGAACAGAATTAGTTCTAAATTAGGAAACTAATAAATTTTATATTAAATACACTATTCCTTGGCTGAAAGACCTCTTTTGTACAAATATTGACCTCAGAACTCATTCAGATGTGAAGGTTACAGAAGGTAAACATCTCTGTCTTTGGCCCCACTCTCTGTTCTTTCCTAATTTTATTAATTAGTTGTCCATGTCCTGATTAAAACCACCTAGTCATTCACCATTATAAAAGAGAAAAAAAAAGGGAAACAAGTTTCAGAAAATGATTGACTATGTCCAAAAAGAGAAAAAGTACCCATGCACTAGTCTATTACATATCTTAAAATAATGTTTGCTAAAATTTGTCAGTAAGTTTTTCATAGCACTTTTCTTAATTCTCTATGAACCATTAGGTTATCCAGCCTCCTTTTCCATAGTAAAGTTAGAGATGTGGCGTTTGGAGAAACACTTGACATATAGAGATAATAGAATCTCATTCAAAAGTGAAGAACACGTTGACTATAAATCTTGTCACACACCATCCTTTCTCATGACATAATTTATGATCTAAAGACTCATGATCTTTTGTGCAATGTATGCTCTTTGGATATAATTCAGATAAACTGAATTTTTCTATAATTCTTTATAAATGCTCAATAATAATATTCAATTCTAACAGACTTGAAAAGAGCAGAAGCAGACAGAGACTGCCTGATGAAATTAGACAACACCATCAGTATAAAGAAAATGTAGAAACAAATGTAAAAACTTGTGAAAGGACAAATTTCAACTGTTTCACAGCAAAATCAATATATTTTTCTGGTTTTGGTCTCTTGAATTTTGTAAGTAGTGTGACCACAACTGGTGTGTTGTGACAAAATTAAATTTTACATATTTATAATTTTAAAAATGGATGAACAAATCAATTTTCTTCACCAATATCCACTTCTTAGTTTTGCTTTGAATCAAGAGCAATAAGATATACAGCTGTACACCTGAATTCTGGTAATATTCTGATATTCTAGAGGAATACTCATAACGAGCCAACTCCTGTGTGTAAAACAGAAGAGGATATTCCCAGCTGCTGGTTTCTTTTCCATTCTTCTTTTCTACCACAGAAGTCAGCTGCCTATAAGAACATTTATTATGAAGTATAAAGAGTCAAAGCCTTTATGTCACAAAACCTTATGAAGCAAGTCAGTCATTTACCATGCCTAGGCAAGGAAAAAACAGAGTATTTGTCTATATGTCAGTATATCATGGAGTTTTTATCACTCTGATTCTGTAGGACAATTTGAGATCTAGAATGGTGATATCTTCAGCAATTCTGTTTATTATTCTGGATTGTTTTAGATTTTCACAGTTTTCTTTGTTTCCAAATGAAGTTCAAAATCGTTCCTTCAAAATCTCTGAAAAATCATGTTAGTATTTTTATTGGGCTTGCATAGAATCTATAGATTGCTTTGGGTAAGATGGTAATTTTTGCAATAATAATCCTATGAATCCATGAACATCAATTATATTTTAACCTCTCATACTTTCTTCAATTTCTTTCTTCAGTGTTTTAAAGTTTTTATCATACGAGTTTTTCACTTGCTTGGTTAGATTTATCCCAACATATTTTATATTGTTTGTGACCATTGATCAAGGTGGTGCTTTCTTGATGTCTTTTTTTTTAAAAAAAATACTGTAATGCCTTTTATTTAAGTAGGAGAAAAGGGAAAACCATACCAATGGGTTTCAGACTTTTTTTTCATATTCTTTTTTTTCATATTCTTTTATTTTTTCCATTCAAAAACATAATTAAATAAATAAAATTTTTACATTTCTTCCCCTTCTCCCGGTCCCCTCCCGCTACCCCCCACCCCTCCTCCCTCCCCCTTCTTCCTTAAAAGAGGGCATGGTGCCCAGCCCTGTTGGAAGTCCAAGGCCCACCCCCCTCCCTCCCGGTTTAGGAAGGTGTGCATCCAAAAAGACTCAGTTCCCAAAAGATAATACATGCAGAAGAGATAGGTCCTGGTGTCATTGTAGATGGCTTCTCCGTCTGCCCCATTCGCCACCACATTCAGAGTCTTGTTTGATCATATGCTCATTCAGTCCCAGTCTAGCTGGATTGGTGAGCTACCATTAGTTCAGGCATACTCTCTCAGTAGGTGGACCAGTCCCTCACGATCCAAACTTCCTTACTCATCTTCTCCCACCTTCTGCTCTTCAACTGCACCTTGGGAGCTCAATCCATTGCTCTGATGTGAATGTGGGTCTCTGTCTCTATCTCCATCCATCGGATGAAATTTCTATTATGGTGGTCAAGATATTCATCAATGTGACTATGGGACAAGGCTAGATCAGGCACCCTCTCCTCTGCTTCCCGAATACCTAGCTGGGGACATCCCCATGGACACCTGGGATCCCCTCCAGGGCCAAGTATCTTGCCAACCCTAAAATGACTCCCTTAATGTAGATATCTTTTTCCATTCTCCAATGTCCACATTTCCTCCATCTCCACCCTCCAACTCCCCCAAGCTCTCCCCAGTCCTTCTCCCTTCTCCTTCCCCCTCTTCCCTTCCCCTACTCCCATACCCTCCATCTCTATCCCCGCCCCTGGGCTTCCAACTTTTGCCTGATGATCTTGTTTGCTTCCAACTTCCAGGAGGATCTGTATATGCTTTCTTTGGGTTCACCTTGCTATTCGGCTTCTCTGGGCTTGTGAGCTAAGTGCTTAGTGTCCTTTATTTTATGGCTAGGGTCCACTAATGAGTGAGTACATACCATAATCATCTTTCTGGGTTTGGGTTACCTCACTCAGGATAGTGTTTCTATTTCCATCCATTTGCATGCAAAATTCAAGATGTCACTGTTTTTTTACCGCTGAGTAGTATTCTAATGAGTATATAATCCACACTTTCTTGATCCATTCTTCCATTGAGGGGCACCTCGGTTGTTTCCAGGTTCTGGCTATTACAAATAATGCTGCTATGAACATAGTTGCACAAATGCTTTTGTAGTATGATTGGACTTCTCTTGGGTATATTCCCAAGAGTGGTATTGCTGGATCCTGAC
This sequence comes from Ondatra zibethicus, assembly GCA_004026605.1. Lineage (NCBI taxonomy): Eukaryota > Metazoa > Chordata > Mammalia > Rodentia > Cricetidae > Ondatra > Ondatra zibethicus. The sequence goes on along the minus strand of PVIU01020823.1, from coordinate 3,435 downwards.
GTAGGTTGATTCCCAATTTCCTGAGAAACTGCCACACTGATTTCCAAAGAGGTTTCACAAGTTTGCATTCCCACTAGCAATGGATGAGAGTTCCCTTTACTCCACATCCTCTCCAGCATAGGCAACCGTTGGTGTTTTTGATTTTGACCATTCTGACAGGTGTAAGATGGTATCTCAAAGTTGTTTTGATTTGCATTTCCCTGATTGCTAAGGAAGTTGAACATGACCTTAAGTATCTTTTGGCCATTCGAACTTCTTCTGTTGAGAATTCTCTATTCAGATCCTTACCCCATTTTTTAATTGGGGTATTTAGAATTTTAATGTCTAGTTTCTTGAGTTCTTTATATATTTTGGAGATCAGACATTTTTCTGATGTGGGGTCAGTGAAGATCTTCTCCCATTCAGTAGGTTGCCTTTTTGTCTTAATGACTGTGTCTTTTGCTTTACAGAAGCTTCCCAGTTTCAGGAGGTCCCATTTGTTCATTGTTGCTCTTATTTTCTGTGCCCTTGGGGTTTTACACAAGAAGTGGTCTCCGGTGCCCATGTACTGCAGGCTACTTCCCACTTTCTCTTCTATCAGGTTCAGTGTGGTTAGCTTTATGTTGAGGTCTTTAATCCATTTGGACTTGAGTTTTGTGCAGGGTGATAGATAAAGGTCTAATTTCATTCTCCTACAGGTTGACATCCAGTTATGCCAGCACCATTTGTTGAAGATGCTTTCATTCTTCCATTGTATAATTTTAGCCTCCTTGTCAAATATGCGGTGTTCATATGTTTGTGGATTAATATCCGGGTCTTCGATTTGATTCCATTGATCAACATCTCAGTTTTTATGCCAATACCAAGCTGTTTTCATTACTGTCGCTCTGTAATAGAGTTTGAAGTCAGGGATGGTAATGCCTCCGGCAATTCCTTTATTGTATAGGATTGTTTTGTCTATCCTAGGCTTTTTGTTTTTCCATATAAAGTTAGTTATTGTTCTCTCAAGGTCTATGAAGAATTTTGTTGGGATTTTGATGGGGATTGCTTTGAATCTATAGATTGCCTTTGGTAGAATTGCCATTTTTACTATATTGATCATTCCAATCCAGGAGCATGGGAGATCCTTCCATTTTCTGGTATCCTCTTCGATGTCTTTCTTCAAGGTCTTAAAGTTCTTGTCAAATAGATCTTTCACTTCCTTGGTTAGTGTTACCCCAAGATACTTTATGCTATTTGTGGCTATCGTGAAAGGTGATGTTTCTCTGATTTCCCTCTCTGTTTCTTTATCCTTTGTGTATAGGAGGGCTACTGATTTTTTTTAGTTGATCTTGTATCCTGCCACTTTACTGAAGGTATTTATCAGCTGTAGAAGTTCTTTGGTAGAGTTTTTGGGGTCACTTTTGTATACTATCATATCATCTGCAAATAACGAAAGTTTGGCTTCTTCCTTTCCAATTTGAATCCCCATGATCTCCTTATTCTGTCCTATAGCTATTGCTAGGACTTCAAGCACTATATTAAAGAGATATGGCGACAGTAGGCAGCCTTGTCTTGTTCCTGATTTTAGTGGAATCGCTTTGAGCTTCTCTCCATTTAATTTGATGTTAGCTGTCGGCTTGCTATATATTGCTTTTATTATACTTAGATATGATCCTTGTATCCCTAATCTCTCCAAGACCTTTATCATAAAGGGGTGTTGAATTTTGTTAAATGCTTTTTCAGCATCTAATGAAATGATCATATGGTTTTTTTTCTTTCAGTTTATTTATATGATGGATTACATTGAGAGATTTTTGAATGTTGAACCAGCACTGCATCTCTGGGATGAAGCCTACTTGATCATAATGGATGACTTTTTTAATGTGTTCTTGGATTCAGTTTGCCAGTACTTTATTGAGAATTTTTGCATCAATGTTCATAAGTGAGATTGGTCTATAATTCTCTTTCTTGGTTGCGTCCCTCTGTGGTTTTGGTATCAGAGTAACTGTAGCTTCATAAAAAGAGTTTGGCAATGACCCTTCTGTTTCTATTATGTGAAACACCTTAAGGAGTATAGGTATTAACTTTTCTTGGAAGTTCTGGTAGAATTCTGCATTAAAACCATCTGGTCCTGGGCTTTTTTTGGCTGGGAGGTTTTTGATGACAGCTTCTATTTCCTCGCGACTTATAGGTCTATTTAAACTGTTCACCTGGTCTTGATTTAATTTCAGTATGTGGTATTTATCTAAAAAACTGTCCATTTCTTGTACAGTTTCCAATTTTGTGGCATACAGGCTTTCATAGTAAGACCTAATGATTTTTTGAATTTCCTCAGTGTCTGTTGTTATGTCCCCCTTTTCATTTCTGATCTTGTTAATTTGAGTGTTCTCTCTCTGCCTTTTTATTAATTTGGATAAGGGTTTGTCGATTTTGTTGATTTTCTCAAGGAACCAGCTCTTTGTTTCATTGATTCTTTGGATTGTTTTCTGTGTCTCTATTTTGTTGATTTCAGCCCTCAGTTTGGTTATTTCCTGTCTTCTACTCCTCCTGGGTGAGTCTGCTTCTTTTTTTTCTAGAGCTTTCAGGTGTGCTGTTAAGTCACTAATGTGTGCTTTCTCCATTTTCTTTTGTGGGCACTAAGTGCTTTGAACTTTCCTCTTAGCACTGCTTTCATAGTGTCCCATAGGTTAGTGTATGTTGTTTCTTTATTTTCGTTGAATTCAAGGAAGACTTTAATTTCTTTCTTTATTTCTTCCTTGACCCAGGAGTGGTTCAGTAGTTGATTGTTCAGTTTCCATGAGTTTGCAGGCTTTTTGTTGGTGGAATTGTTGTTACATTCTAACTTTACTCCATGGTGATCTGACAAGACAGGTGGTTACTCCAACTTCTTTTGTATCTTTGGATGTTTGCTTTGTTACCAAGTATGTTATCAATTTTCGAGAAGGTTCCATGAGATGATGAGAAGAAGGTATATTCTTTCCTGTTTGGGTGGAGTGTTCTATAGATGTCTATTAAGTCCATTTGATTTATTACATCTGTTAGTTCTATTTCTCTATTAAGTTTCTGTCTGGTTGACCTGTCCATTGGTGAGAGAGGAGTGCTGAAATCTCCTACTATTAGTGTGTGGGGTTTGATGTGTGCTTTGAGTTCTAGTAATGTTTTTTTTACATATGTGGGTGCTTTTATATTAGGGGCGTAGATATTCAGGATTGAGACTTCATCTTGATGAATCTTTCCTGTTATGAGTATGAAGTGTCCATCTCCATCTCTTCTGATTGATTTTAGCTTGAAGTTGATTTTGTTCGATATTAGTATAGCCACACCTGCTTGTTTCTTAGGGCCATTTGATTTGAAAACCTTATCCCAACCCTTTACTCTGAGATAATGTCTGTCTTTGTGGTTGAGGTGTGTTTCTTGTAAACAGCAGAATGTTGGATCCTGTTTTTGTATCCATTCTCTTAACCTGTGTCTTTT
>PVIU01020822.1:0-33080 GCA_004026605.1 Ondatra zibethicus | reverse complement strand
CAATTTATTCAGGAGATCTTGTCTTTTTATACTTTCTACTTCCCACGTAGATTAGATCTATGTAGGTCTCTCTTAGTGTCCGTATTGTTGTCTAAATTCTCTGGGATTGTGGTTTGTAAGCTGGTTTTCTTTGCCTTATGTTTAAAAACCACCTATGAGTGAGTACATGTGATAACTGTCTTTCTGTGTCTGGGTTACCTCACTCAAAATAATGCTTTCTAGTTCCATCCATTTTCCTGCAAATTCAGGCTGTCGTTATTTTTTTCTGCTGTGTAGTACTCCACTGTGTAAATGTACCACATTTTTCTTATCCATTCTTTGATCGAGGGGCATTTAGGTTGTTTCCAGTTTCTGGCTATGACAAATAAAGCTGCTATGAACATAGTTGAGCACATGTCCTTGTGGCACGATTGAGCATCTTTTGGATATATACCCAAAAGTGGTATTACTGGATCTTGAGGAAGGTTGTTTCCTAATTTTCTGAGAAATCGCCACACTGACATCCATAGGGGTTGTACCAGCTTGCATTCCCACCAGCAATGCGGAAGTGTTCCCTTTTCTCCACAGCCTCTCCAGCATAAGTTGTCATTAGTGTTTTTGATCTTGGCCATTCTTACAGGTGTAAGATGGAATCTCAGAGTTGTTTTGATTTGCATTTCTCTGATGACTAAGGATGTTGAACATTTCCTTAAGTGTCTTTCAGCCATTTTAGATTCCTCTGTTGAGAGTTCTCTGTTTAAGTCTATGCTCCATTTTTTTTATTGGATTATGTGTTCTTTTGGTGTTCAATTTCTTGAGTTTCTTGTACATTTTGGAGATCAGATCTCTGTCTGATGTGGGGTTAGTGAAGATCTTTTCCCATTTTGTAGGCTGTCGTTTTGTCTTGTTGACCATGTCCTTTGCTTTACAGAAGCTTTTCAGTTTCAGGAGGTCCCATTTCTTAATTGTTTTTCTCAGTGTCTGTGCTGCTGGGGTTCTATTTAGGAAGTGGCTCCCTGTGCCAATGCGTTCAAGTGTACTTCCCACTTTCTCTTCTATAAGGTTCAGTGTGGCTGGCTTTATGTTGAGGTCTTTGATCCATTTGGACTTGAGTTTTGTACATGGTGATAGATAGGGGTCTACTTTCATTTTTCTACATGTTGATATCCCGTTATGCCAGCACCACTTGTTGAATATGCTTTCTTTTTTCCATTTGATATTTTTTGCTTCTTTATCAAATATCAGGTGTTCGAAGATGTGTGGATTGATATCCGGGTCTTCTATTCGGTTCCATTGGTCCTCCTGTCTGTTCTTATGCCAATACCAGGCTGTTTTCAGTACTGTAGCTCTGTAGTATAGTTTGAGCAAGGTATCTTTTTAAAAAGTGAAATAATATTGCAGATTATAAAAGGACAGACTATCAAAACTGACAGTGGGTCACATGAGTGAAGACACAAAAGGGCCCCAAGCATTACTTCTGGGTTCCTTTTCTGGGTTAAGAGAAGGGGGAGTTTGGTTGCTTAGGGGTATAGTTTGGGCCATTCCCTGATGGATAGATTTGGTAATACAATAATTGTTCTACTTCATATGTCCCTTCTTATAATGCATCTGATTTTAATCACATGCATATCAAATTATCCAAAAGCATAGGATGACATGGGATTCTCCCTACAAGTTCACTAGAGGTCACACTTTGGCCTAACCATACATGCATCCAGAACAGCTCAGGCGTGGTGAGCCTTTCCATTATTCATATGGAATACATGGGGCAGAGAAAATTACTCCATTGTTCATTGAAAGTTGTATGTGAGGACTGATTAGGCAGAGTATGAGGCTACAAGGTGTATTGTTTGGAGAGGGATGTGTGTGAACAGCAGGTACAGGTAAAGGAAGCAGAACTAATAAGTGTATTCTTAGAAGCCTGGCAGAGAGCACAACCCAAGGCAATCAGAGCCCGAGGTTGCTAAACTGTTTCTGGTTCTTGCCTGTCTCAAGGAGACTGAGACTGGATGATCCTCTCAGGTGCAAGTTTAGGGCCAGTGTACATAACAAGACTGTATCTGGGATGGTGGAGGGAGTGCGGTGGAGCTAGTGAGATGGTTCAGCAGTAGGGACACATACTGCTCTTCCAGAGGAACTGAGTTCAGTTCCCAGCACACACACTTTGAGAGGGTCACACCCACCTGTAACTCTAACTCTAGCTGATCTGATGGCCTTTTCTGGCCTCATGGGCACGACACTTACCTGCACAAACCCCCAACCCCACCTGCCTCCCCAACATACACACATGTATACACATAAAATAAAATTAAACAGGGTGCGGGCGGTGGTGGCACATGCCTTTTATCCCAGCACTCGGGAGGCAGAGGCAGGTCGATCTCTGTGAGTTTGAGGCCAGCCTGGTCTACAGAACGAGTTCCAGGATGGTCAGCACTCTGTTACACAGAGAAATCCTGTCTTGAAAAATTAAAAAAAGAAAAGCTGGCTATAAATAAGCTAAGACTGGGCATTCATAAGAAAGAATAAGCTTCCATGTGTTTATTTGGGAGCTGGGTGGTGGGCCCCCAAAAAAGCCAAAAGAGAAAAAAATACAAGAAAAACAGCAACAACAACAACAACAACATTGTGGCTCCCAATGTGGGCTCAGGCCACCTAGGTAGGCCTGAAAAAGCTTAAAAAAAAAAAAAGATACGGCTCCTTTAAGAAACCCTGCTGTACAGCAGAGCACTTAGCCTTTTCTCACTCGAAGTAAAAACCAAAAACTAAGTTAAAAATACCTGCCACCATACAGGGCACTAGCATTCCAGTGTTTGGTGGGGGCAGTGAATGCAGTTCCTGGTCAAACACACCTCTAACGGGATCACTAGCTGTAGGCTTGGCTTTCACAACCTGAGAAGCAGGTGGAGCCAACTGATAGAACTTCATGAAGGATAGTAGCTTAGCAGTTTAAGTTTGCTCACACAGTCCAAATAGGCTAAAAGATACACAGCAAAAGAGGTTCATATGGAAAAAACTCCAAACAGGTTCCAATATGTTTTTCAATGTGCATAGGCTTAAGAAAGAAAGAATATGGGTATAGATAGTCATAGAAAGAAAGAAATGGTTTAGAAATAATAAAGTCTTTAAAAAGAATAACAGTAATATAAAAGAAAGACACATGTAATGATGGAAATACACAGGGAGTATGGATCCTAAACAGTACTGCGTTGACTTTGAAATTTTGAATGCTTATAAGCAAACAACAGATGCCAAGAGACATGGGATTAAAAGAGGGACTGTGAAATAAACCAGTGATATTTTAAGAATGCCTTTACTTTAAAATGGAAGGCAAAAAATGTGTTTGTCAAATGGAAGTTAACAATACTTTGGGGAAGAGGTTTTGCTTTTGATTTCAAAGGAAATGAGAGACTGTGGTCTCCTTCAGGGTTAGTATGGATCAGGTTTGATCAAGGGAGACCTCCTGAATCTTGACAGGTGATACAATACATCAAGAAAGGTTACCACTGGTCTTCCTGGGACTTGGCTATAATCTCAAATTTCTCAGGGACCCCTAAAGATGCTTTTGCCCACAAAAAACAAGAGGCAGTCTGGAAAGCACGATACCCATATTCCCAAGGGTTGGGGTGTGGGTGGTGTTTGCTTATTTGGTGGGTTATGAGGCAGAGACAGATGGATCTCTGTGAGTTTGAGGCCAGTCTGATCTACAGAAAGAGTTCAGTACAGGCTCCAAAGCTACAGAGAAACTCTGTCTCAGAAAAAAAAAAAAACCCAAAAAAAAACCAACCCACCACCAACAAAAACAACAACAGAAAAAAAACTTTGGAATCATTAAGATAAGATAGACTATGGATTATTTTCTTTGAATTTGATAAACACAAATGGACTGAATATTGTAATTCTTACTTGGTCACTTTTTTGTATACAGTTTTTCTATGTTAAAGTTAAAACCTTTTATTTTTATTTAAACAAAAAGGGGGAATATTGTGGAATATTATTTTAGGATGTGTAATATTTCTTTATGCTGTGGAACATTTGTTTAATGATACAAAGATATGTTGCATTCTTTTATGTTGCATTTGTTTAACTTTGTAAAGCTGTGTTGCTTTTCCTGTCTAAAACACCTGATTGGTCTAATGAAGAGCTGAACAGCCAATAGCAAAGCAGGAGAAAGATAGGTGGGATTGGCAGGGAGAGAGAATAAATAGGAGAAGAAATCTGGGAAGAGAGATCCAGGAGAGAGAGAAGGAGGAGGACTCCAGTGGTCAGTCACCTAGCTACACGGAGTAAGAAGTAAAGAAAAGTATGTTTTAGGATCCTAGAGTAGTCCCATAAAAGACCATCATCCACATAAGCAATCAGTAAGAGCCTTTATTATCTTGAGAGTAAGGATTCAAGCATGCAGGGATCAGCCATCTGACACAAAGGCAAAATGGTGGCCCTGAGAAGAGGGTGCAGGCTCCTTTTAAGCACACCTAGGGGGAGTTTCAGGGACAGTTAGGTCATCTCAAATATAATTGGTTAAGCAAGCATCAGTCACATTAGAACATTTTTAATTGGCCGTGATTATAGTTTTATCATTTTGGGGCATACTTGGGCAAGGCAGGGTATGTTTTAGGATGATCACAGAAACAGTCCTTTTTGGTCATTGCTTTGAGATACTGTGGGGGCTGGCTCAATCCTGGTGTGTGTTATCTCTTTCATCTCTGTGTACATGCTATCTCTCCCATTACTCTTTTAGGAAACTGAAACTCAGGCCTAGTTGTAAAATGGGGAAAGTTCAGACCTTTCAGTACATAGAATAAAGATAAAAGCCCAGAGGCAAAAGGTAGATGGGATGATTTAAATTAAGAAAAGTTGGCTAGAAATAAGCCAAGCGAAGGCCAGGCATACAAAAGAAGGTCAGGTGGTGGTCCACAACTTTAATCCCAGCACTCGGAAGACAGGCGGGCACATTTCTGTGAGTTCGAGGTCAGCCTGGTCTACAGAGAGAGTTCCAGGACAGACAAAGCTACACAGAGAAACTCTATCTTGAAAAAAAACAAAATAAAACAAATTGGGAATGGAGGTACTTGCCTTTAATCCCAGCACTCTGAAGGAGAAGCAGGTAGATCTCTGTGAATTCAAGACAGCCTAAGATCTCCAGAACAGCCAGAACTACATAGTGAGACTCTATCTTCAAAACAAACAAAAAAAAAAAACTGCCTCAAATAAACAACAAAAGATGGAAATAAACACAAAAAAAAAGAGACTTCAGACACACACAACTGTAATCCTGCTACAAAAGAGGCCAAGAAAGGAATAATTACCTTGAGTTCAAAGTCAGCCTGGGCCACATGAAACCCTGCCTCAAAACAAAATCTCAGCACTTGGGAGCCAGAGGCAGGAGGATTGCTCACAAGAGTATGATGTAGCAAGTTCCAGCCTGGTGTTTTAGTTTGCTTTCTGTCGCTGTGATGCACAGCGTGACAAAAGGCATCTTGCGGGAGACAGGGTTTGTGCAACCATCATGAAGGGCAGTCAGGGCGGGAGCTCAGTGCAGAAACACGGAGCAGGGAATGAAGCAGAGGCTGTGGAGATTGCCGCTCCACAGCTTGCTCAGCCTTCTTCCTTACACCACACAGGACCACCGGCCGCGAGTGGCACTACCCACAGTGCACTGGGACCTCCCACATCAACCATTAGTCAGAAAAATGACCCATAGACTCACGACAGATGATCTCAGCATGAACACTTACCCATGAAGCTCATGTTCAATTGATGGTCCCTCTTACCAGATGGCAATAGCTGGTGGCAAGTTGACCAAAAGAAAACCTACCCAGCTCACCAGGGCTACATAATAATATTCTGGTTTTGTTGTTGTTTGTTTGTTTAATCTGCATCTAATCCCAGCCCCCCAGATGCAAAGGCAGGAGAATCTCTGTGAGTTTTGGGAGTTTCAGGCCATCCCAGTCCACTCAGCAAGTTCCAGGCCAGCTAGGACTACACAGAGAGACCTAGTCTTTAAAAGAAAATCTTAAACCGAGCCGTAGTGGTGCATGCCTTTAATTCCAGCACTCGGAAGGCAGAAGCAGGTGACTCTCTGTGAGTTCAAAGCTAGCCTGGTCTACAGAGTGAGTTCCAGGACAGCCAGGGATACACAGAGAAACCCTTTCTTGAAAAACCAAAAAAGAGAAAAAAGGAAATAAAATCTTAAAACAAGATAGCTATTTCCTGGATGACGCTGTCATCCTCATGAAGAGAAACTGGGTCTCAGGAAGCAAAGGAAGGCCACCCAGTCAGGAAGTCAGGAAGTAAAAAAAACAGGGCTAGAGAGATGCCCCAGGAATTCAGAGCACTTGCTGCTCTTGCGGAGGACCTGGGGTCAGTTTACAAGCATCACATCTCCACTTTCAAAGAATCTGACACCCTCTTCGGATCCCAGTGGGCACCAGACAGGCGTGTGGTGCACACAAAAACATGCAAACAAAACACTCACATGCATAAAATTAAATAAGTGAATCTACAGTAAATAAAATAATAAAACAACTTTTAAAACCAATCAGAGACCCTGTCTCAACCAACCTTTCCACAGGAATTTTATTTATTTATTTATTTCTATTTATTTATTTTGGTTTTTCGAGACAGGGTTTCTCTGTGGCTTTGGAGCCTGTCCTCGAACTAGCTTTGTAGACCAGGCTGGGCTCGAACTCACAGAGATCCACCTGCCTCTGCCTCCCGAGTGCTGGGATTAAAGGTGTGCGCCACCACCGCCCAGTTTCCACAGGAATTTTTAAAGGATAATTGTGTGCATCTAAGCATGTGAGTGTTTGTAAGTGTGCCCTTCCCTTTCTAGGATGTATCAGGATTGCTGCAAGTGGTTTCTTTGCACTGAAGATACAAGAGGAGGAGGAGGAGGAGGAGAAAAGATTTCCTGCAGGAAACGCATGACTGAAATGTAGGCATGATTGCAAAGGTTGTTATTGAGATGTAATTTAAACAATGCACCCCTTAAGAAAACAGTGTATAGTTTCAGGGTCATATGGCATGTTTAACTTTTGGAGGAACTAGCAAACATTTTCCCAAAGTAATTAAATCATTTGCATTCCACCAGCAATGTAGTAGGATTCCAACTTCTCAATATCCTTGTCCACACTTTTTCTAATTGCTTCTGGGTCCGAAGGTCGGAAGTGCTCCTAATTCTTGTGCTGTTTTGCCTGTGATATGTATGGGAGCTCACATACATGCTGTGCGCTAGCCATCAGAATCAGGGAACCAACTTTATGTACACAATAAAGATCCTCAAGGCTACCTTCAATATTTTTTTTATTTTACTATTTCTAAAAAATGTACTTTATCTTTCAGTGTGTGTGTGTGTGAATGTGTGTGCACCGTTGGAGGCTAGAAGGTGGTGTCAGATCCCCGGGAGCTGGAGTTACAGGGAGCTGGAAGGTGTTTGACATGGGTATTGGGAGTGGAACTCAGGTCCTCTGCAACAGCTGGGCCATTGCTTCAGCCCATACCTTCAATATTTAAAAATCTTAATGACCCAAACCACTCCAAGATTCCTAGACTAACTGAAAAGCCAGTGACTTCCTTTCCTTCAGAGCTGTATAAATTAAGTTTCCGTTTTTTAGGAATAGAAAACCTTGAGGGAATGTTGCCCCAAGCCTACACTCCCAGGTTTGGAAAGGCTGAGGCAAGAGGATCAGGAGTTCAAAATGATGTTTATCTATGTAGCAGAATAAAGGCCAGCCTGAATTACATGGGGTTTTGTCTCAAAAAAATGTATATAAATAACATAAAAACTGAAAAGAGCCAGGTGTGGTGGCACACACCGTTAGTCCCAGCTCTCGGAAGGCAGATGCAGGTGGGTCTCAGTTTTGAGGCCCTCTGGTCTACAGAGCAAGTTCCAGGACAGCCATAGCTACACAGAGAAACCCTGTATGGGAGGGGAAAAGCTGAAAAGAAAAGGCGTTGCCTTCACGTTTCATCATCACCTACGGCAAAGCCAGAACACCCAGGAAATGCTGGGGTGAATGAGTGCGTTTATTATTAGTCTCGTGTGTTAATCTGAGTCTCTGCCGGTTAAAGAGCTTCCCAAAGTTAAAATCAGAACGTGGGGTCTGAGGGTGTAGCTTAGAGGTAGAGTGATTGCCTAGAACTGGAAAAACGAAACGAAACGGAAAAAACGCCAAACATGGATTCACGGATGAGGGCTAATTAAAGGAGTTTTTGTGAAAACAGGAACCTTGGCCCGGAGGACCCCGGAGCGTGGCCTGTCCGGAGTTACTCCCGGAGTAATGCTGATAGAAAGCTTCCCTTGTGGGGTTCCGTTTCCTCTGGTCCTTTGGAACAGAGCTTGGGGTCACTTCGGCCTTCCTAGGCAACCCTCAGCCCCTAAAAACACCTAGAGGAGGTCACGTGGTGACCATAATGCCAGCCATTCCTCCAGCTCACTCTTCTTACTTTTCCTCTCCATCCCTTTGTACCCAAGACGTTTTTACAAGGCTGTGGGTATATGAGTGAGTAAGCTGTATCTCTGGGCTATACCCGACCACCACTAACAGGGTCTCACGTAGCCCAGGCTGGCCTCAGACCTGATTTGTGGGTGGAGCTATTATTGAATTCTGTTTCTTCATCCTCTAGCACTGAGGTGCTGGGATTAGAGAGTATTGCAACACAGCCAGCCTCGTGATCTTAAGAGTTCCATGGATGGAGCCGGAGAAATGAATGTCTCAGGGGTTAAGAGTAGTTCGCTCTTGCAGGGGACTGTGTCTAGTTTCCAGTGCCCTCATGGTGGCTCACAATCATCCTTAATTTCAGTTCCAGGCAATTCGATGCCCTCTTCTGACCTCCATCGGCACCAGGCATACACACGGGACATATACATATTCATACACATAAAATAAAATCAATTAATCTTTTGTTATTGATTTAAAGTGATTAAAGGGTAGTCTTCCCTTTGAGACTCTTGCACTTTTCAGAGTTCCTTCTCGTCTTTTCTTAAAACAATCTACATTTGCTATGTTCAAAGTAAATAAATAAAGAGATTTTATAGGTAGGCATGGTGGCACACACCTGTAATCCCAGATAGAAAGCCTGAGGCAGGATTGCTGGAAGATTGAGGCCAGCTGGAGCTACGGAGCAAAATCTTGTCTAAAAAAAAAAACTTGGCCAGATGTAGTGGTTCATGACTCTAATCCCAGCCCTCCAGATGCAGGCAGGAGTTTTGTGAGTTCAAGGTCAGTCAGTCCACCCAGAAAGTCCCAGGCCAGCCAGGACTACACAGAGAGACCTAGTCTTTAAAGAAAATCTTAGCTAGGCGGTGGTGGCGCACGCCTTTAATCCCAGCACAGGCGGATCTCTGTGAGTTCGAGGCCAGCCTGGTCTACAAGAGCTGGTACCAGGACAGGCTCCAAAGCTACAGAGAAACCCTGTCTCGAGAAACCAAAAAAAAAAAAAAAAAAAAAGGAAATCTTAAATTGAGTGGTGGTGGTGGTGGTGCATGCCTATAATTCCAGCACTTGGAAGGCAGAGGTAGGAGGATCTCTGTGAGTTTGAAGACAGCCTACACTACAGAGTGAATTCTAGGCCAGCCAGGGCTGTTACACAGAGAAACCCTGCTTTGGAAAACCAGAAGAAGAGGAAGAGAAAGAAAATAAAATCTTAAAACAAGTCATTTCCAGGGTAACACTGTCATCCGCATGAAGAGAACACTGAAAAGAAACTGAGTCTCAGGAAAGGAAGGGTCACCCAGGCAGGAAGTATGGAGCTGAGCTTCACCCAGGTCAGGTTATCTGGAAACCCCTGCTTTCAATAACACACTGATTCACTGAGAATCTCAGTATTGCTAATGGCTATCTTCTTGTAGGGAGGGTAAAAGTTGGTGACTCACACCTGTGCAATCCCCTAACTAGTTGCCCCAGTTCTGATTCTAGGCTCCCCACCCCCGCTATCCGTGGTCATCTTTTGAACACCCAAGTGGACTTTTGGATACAAGAAAACCAAACAAACAGTGAGCAATTAGTACATGCTTGGCAGGTTGGAATATATGGCAGTTAACAAGTGTGTGTGTGGGGTGTGTGTGTGTGTGTGTGTGTGTGTGTGTGTGTGTGTGTGTGTGTCTGGGACTAGAGACATGGCTCTGTTAAGAGCACTTGTTGGTCTTGGAGAGGACCCAGGACCCAGGTTTGGTTCCTAGCACTCAACTGGTGGCACATAACCACCCATAATTCCATAATACCCATAGTTCCAGATGATCTGATATCTTCTGATCTTCAAGGGCACTAGGCATGGACATGATGCACATATACACATATAGGCAAAACAATCATACACATACAATAAATAAATTTTTAAAATTTAAATAATGTGTCAATTTTGCATGTCTTACTAATCTAACTGAGTTATAACAATATGTAAACATTTTTTAAAAAACATTTTATTATGTATAAGTGAATCATGTATCAATTTCAATGATAAGATACACAGTTTTATCACCTAAGGGTAACGATATTATCAAGCCTCTAGATCTGTAAATAACTGGAAAGACACAGGAAGCAGAATCCTACAGGGCAAGCAGCTCAGTCTCCAAATGTCTCCCCCAGTTGTGTAGTGATCCAATTTGACAAACCTTCTGCCATCTTGGTTGTAACTAACATTGGTCACCAGATGACTCTGGCATGCATGCCAAACTCTATAGGATAAAGTCATTAAGATAGTTAGTCAAATGTGTTAGGCCAGCCTTCAATGCCGAGACTGTTTCATTTGTTTGTTTGTGACAGGATCTTCCCACGTAGGCCAGGCTGGCCTTGAACTTGAAATTGTCCTGCCTCAACCTCTGTAATGCTGGGATTACAGCAGGTGTCAGCATGCCCACACCAGGCTTGGATTTTCTTTTTAGATGTTCAGTTCAGGAGGCAGGATCATTACGAAGACTACCCAGTGAAAAGGGTGGCTCTTAGGGAAAGGACTGGGAAAGAAACTAAAGTAAATAAAGATGGGAAAGAAAGGGAAGCGGAAGGATGGGTCCCAGCCCAGCACTTCATTAAGTCAGGCGGGGTAGCTCGCCTGTAAGCCCTGCTCGCAGGGCTGGAGGCAGGAGGATCAGAACCTCAAGGTTATCCTGGAAAACCAAGTGAGTTTGAGGCCAGCCAGGGCTATATGAGACTCAATATTAAAAAAAAAAAAGCCCCCCCCCCATGTAAGTAGATTAGGATACTGGATGAGCATGGTGGCAATGTCTGTAATCTCAATATCTGGGGAGCAGGAGTAAGAGATCAGAGACCCAAGGCCAGCCTAGGTCAAAAAAAAATAGTGGAAATGTTGGGAAGATCAAAATTAATGGCCCCCATTTCTCATCTCATATCCCCAACTTCTCCTCCAAAATAGCTAGCTTTCTGTGTGTCCACCTGGCCTGTGTCAGAGCTCACCTGCAGAACTGGGCTAAGAGGAGGAGGTCAGGAGAGGCACAGCTGCGTGGCTTGATGGAGCAGTCACATGTCCCCACTTAAGGACACTCTCACAGAGGACCTCCACTCACACAGAGCAGCAGTGTGTAGCCGGGAGTGGTGGCACACGCCTTTAATCCCAGCACTCGGGAGGCAGAGGCAGGTGGATCTCTGTGAGTTCGAGGCCAACCTGGTCTACAGAGCAAGTTCCAGGATTGGCTCCAGAGCTACAGAGAAACCCTGTCTCAAAATAATAATAAAATAATAATAATAATAATAATAATAATAATAATAATAAAGCAGTGTGCTTTCCTAGGAAAGGGGTGGACAGTAAGTCCTCCTGGAGAACAAAATCCACAATGCTGGGGAGAGACAGGACCAGGGAAGTAACCTTCTCTCCAGAGCAGGCTCCTTTGTCTCCCTGACTCTAGCAGGTCAAGGAGGCCCAGCTTCAAGAGCAGGCTGAGTACAAGCCTTTGGCTCTGATGATACTGACAATTTTTTTGCCCTGTCTGGCACCTAGTCAATCGGGTGGTGTGACCTTGGGGACTGGCTGCTACAGGATTGGTTATTACACTTGGCTACTGGTCCTTGACTTGCTTTTAGATATTGGAAAGATTTTGAATTCTGTCTTGTCCTCCAAAGGGCCTCATAAATTAAGTCTCCTCTGCAGGAGACGCTCATGACTTTTCACAGTGCACCCCTTTAAGAGGAAGGTGTGTTGGGGTTTGGGAATGATGAAAGTGGGGACTTGCCTTCTTGTCTGGCTGAGGAAAAATAGAGGTGATCAGGAAACCCAGGGCTTTGAACATACAAGGTAGATAGAGACTGTGCTACTGAGCTAACCCCAGCCCGGAACCTAAATCAACTGCAGTGACAGGTTATATATACTTGGTCTCAGGTGCAAAAACCACGGACAGTCATATGCTATTGACTCAAACCTGTACCATGAGCTGGGAGAGTCATTTGACCTAGCCTGGGACATTCCAGGGCACAAAGAGTCACAAAGACAATGAGAATGTCAACAGCTCTGAACCATGACGATACAAAGGTTTGCAGTATACACACACCTGTCCTAACATACAAACCCAGAACCTTCTGGGCTGGATGGATCTATTGTCCATCAAACAAAAGGTCATTATTCTCAAAAGGGTTCCCATCCTGAGTTTCTAAAAGAGCTGATTTTTGTTGTTTTGTTTTGTTTGGGGCAGAGTCTTACTCTCCTACTTACTCTCACTCTGTAGCCCAGGCTGGCCTCTAACTCCTACCTTAGCCTCTGAAGTATGGTGCCAAGATCACAGGAAGATGCCACATGCTCTGCTTTTTTCCCTTGACTTCTGCTGTGCAGAGAAGATTCGGGGGACAATGTGCATTTATTCCAGAAGCTGGGAGAAGAAAATTCCTCTACATAAAACCACATCTTCACATAATTTAATCAGTCAAAAAGAATGTTAGTTCTTTTTTTTTTCCTCGCTCAGCCAGATTTTCAAGCTGGGGTCTCAGGGCTTTGAAGAGACTAGGTTTGCTCAATGCTGCAGGCTGGGGAGTGGCTGAGCTAGAATTTGGTGACTTAGGTGGGATGGGCAGGTTCAGTCTAGGTACAAGGTTGGCAACTTGTCAGAAAGTGCTATCCTAAATATCTAGAAAGATTCAGTAAATTAGTGGTTGACAGAGGCGGGGGTGGGGGCGGAAAGGGAAGGGACATAGGGAACGACACAAGTGTGAGGTTTCTTTTAGGAAGGTGACATTTCACCTTCCTTATTACTGTTTCTGAAAGTCATAGTAATAGTTGAACAAATCTGTGACATTTAAAACCATTGAGTTATACACATAATGTAAAATGGTGAAACTTGGGTGAGACTGTTGTCCATCAGTAAAGTGAGAAGAAACTGATCATCCTCAGGACAGACTGAGATAATCTATCCTAAAATCCTAGCTGGATGTGGTGGTCTTTAATAACAGCCCTCAAAAGGCAGAGGCTGGTAGGTCTCTGTGAGTTCAAGGCCAGTCTGATCTACACAGAGAATTCCAGGTCAGCCAGGGATATATAGCGATACTTGTCTAAAATAATAATTACCAGTGGTAGTAATAATAAATCTTAAATATCTCAGAGCAATCCTTCTCCTCTTTTTCCCTTACCTTCCCCTCCTCCTCCCCCTCTACCTCCTCAGTTCTAGAGATGGAGCCCAGAGCTTTACACACGTTGAGCAAGTAACTCTACCCCTGTTGTACATTCTCTAGTGATGGGGGAAATTATCAGCCAATCACATCCAGTTGGGGTGTGGCTACCTGAACCCCAGTTAGATAAACGGAGAGAACACAGGTGTGCTATCTCTCTCCATGCGGAGTTTGCGGGACAGATAGGACAGGACTCGTTGTAGCGTGAGTCTCCCCTCTTTTTCAGTCATTAAAAATAACCATTCTTCTTGAGTTGGCTTGGTTATTTATTGTGCCAACACATAACACCTGGTGCCCAACGTGGGGCTAGCCCGTTCGTGGGGCTTTTTGCGGCCTGGCTAGCTGCCTGCCTCTACCTCCTGAGTCATGGGATTAAAGGCGTGCACCACCATTGCCTGGCCTTGCTCTCTCAGCTGGAGCCGACCGTTGAAAGGGCGGCGAGCCATTATTACCGCTGCCACTGGGGCACCGGCCACCACACATAGCTAGGCTTCTCCCCGTTGCCGGTGCCGGTGCTACAGGCTTTGGGGTCAGCCAAAGCCGCCGTAGGCCCAGGGCCCGTTCACTTTCCCACGCCGCCATCGCCATTTTCCCGGTGCACTTCTACGGGAACAAACCCTGCTGCACCTAGTTTGCGCTGCTGGAGCAGGAGACTATCAAACAGCCGAGCAGGCTGTGATTTGTACTAAAAAAACTTCTTAAATTGAGTATATTTTGCAGTCCCCTATTCCACCTAAATTCAAATCTAAACCGAGCAAGTAAATTCAAGTGCACTCTAGTTCTGCAATAACTTTTTGTTTTGTTTTTTTGTGTTTTGTTTTTCATGACAGTGTTTCTCAGTAGCTTTGGAGCCTGTCCTGGAAATCACTCTGTAGACCAGGCTGGCCTCAAACTCACAGAGATCCGCCTGCCTCTGCCTCCTGAGTGCTGGGATTAAAGGTGTGCGCCACCACTGCCTGACCTGCAATAACTTTTAAAAGCAGTAAAAAAGGCTCTCTAGATAAAACATACTCATCAGCTGTGAGAAAAGAACACTGCATGACATAACCAAGTGGCACAAAGGAATCATGGATGGGTGCTGAGGAGAACCGAGAGCCAGAAACACCATACAGTACTGTCTGCCTTTCAGGTTCTGGGGGGAGGGGAATGGACAGACAGCACTTAAGAAGGACTACAGCACTTTCATTAAGACTATCGATCAGGAAATGTCTATGTCTGCAGAGAGTCCTCTACTAAGGCAAGAATAAAGGAAGGTCAGTCAGGAAAGGGGAAGAAAAGAGTCTGGAGTGTCCTCCCCACACCCCCAGCTGAGGACCATACCCAGGGCTTTGCATTTGTGCCCTACCACTGAGCTAAACACCAAACTGTTCTTTAATTAAAAAAAATATATATTGTTATTGTGTGTGATTGGGGTAGGGGCGTGCTACAGTGTGCATATGGAGGTTAGAGGACAATGTTAGAGTTGATTGTCTCCTTCCGTCCTTATGTGAGGTCTGGGGATTGAATTCCGTTCATCAAGCTTTGTGGGGCAAGCGCTTGGCTGGCTTAGCCCTTCTCTCCTCTCTCCGCCTCTCCCAGCAGCAGCTTCTGTCCTTCTTGGCTGGGTCAAGAGGCAGCAGGACAACCCTCCATCCTCCACTAGCCAACTTGGAGCAGAGTCACAGAGTCGGCCAGCTGGCAGGAGAAACGTCTGGGCATCTGCCTGGGAGAGAGTCGCCAGCCAGCTAGGAAAAGAGAGAATGCAGTTGAGTCCAAGTGTGTGTCAATACAGGACATATGTGTGTGAAAAGGACATGGTGAGGTAATTATGAATGAAAACATCCCAGAAAACAGGAAATCCCCGCTGCACCCCAGTACTTCTACCCACATCGTCCACCTCTCAGATTTGACAGCAAGATGCTCACTTTCTCCAGTAGCTCCACACCCATTTGCCAAGCACTGTAGCTCACACCGGGCCTGGTCCCCTGGCAGCTGCCTGGGCTCTCTCACTCTCAGGGCTCACTGTGGGTGCCAAGGTAAGATGCCAAGAGGTAAGATCCAGTTCCACTTTGATGACTGGGGCAAGAAACCCCAACCTACACAAAGGTCTACACATATGTCCATCTGTGGTTGCTGACTGGGAGTGCTTTGAGGCAGCTCACAGGGAGCTCTCTTCTGTCTGCAGAGATTCTTTTGGTGCTCATTACCTACATTGTACAGGAGCCTCCACAGAATGGGACTCCTGAGTTTCTCTAAATTTGTTCATTAATCTATTGTTTTCAAACATCTATTAATTTCTTTTTCTTCTTTTTAAAATATCATCAACCTTCTGCAGCCTTGATTCAAGCAACCTTGGATTGAAAATATTTACAAAGAAATTTTCATAGTGAACAAGTATGGACTTCCTCCCAACCCCCGATATTATTCCCTAAAAGCAATACAGTATAGCTACTATTACTAATAGCATTCTCATTGCATTATATAATACAGGTGTAATCTATGTAGAGGATAGGTCTCATAACTAATCTAAATGAAAGTATTCAGAAGGATATGCAAATGTCACATGCAAACCCCATGGCATTTTACGTAAGGGACTTGAGAACGTGCAGTTTCTGGTAGCTGCAGTCCTGAAACCAACTTCTCATGGATACCAAGAGGTGACAGCACCTTTCAAAGTAGAACCCTGGAAACGATGGAGATTATAAACTTACGGAATCCACCCCTACTCACTTTCCAAACTTCAGCACAGCTGGGGATAGCGGTGCTTGCCTGTAATCTCAGCACTCAGGAAGCTGAAGCAGAAGTCCAAAGCCAATCTGTGCCACATGGTTCCACAGAGGAAAACTCAAAAATGAAACAAATAAAAATGCTGGTCAGAGTGGCTAATGCCTGTGATCCTGGCATTCAGGACTGGAAGCAGGAGGATCCTGAGTTCAAGAACAGCCTCTGCCATGTAGAAACCTTGAAGTCAGTCTGGGCTACACAGGAGACTGTCTGGGAGGAAGAGAAGAGAGGAGGCAGCTGAAAGAAATGGCTTACTTTATTCTTTGTTTTGTTTTATAGACAGGGTCCAGTAGGCTGCCTTTAACTTGAACTCTCAGCAGGCTTCCCTCTGAATCCTAAATGCTGGGATTACAGGGTGCACCACCATGCTCGACTTTGAATTTCAATCGTCTAGTTGACAAGTAAGATTTTATAGATACTGATTAATTATTAAGCTTTAATTTTACTGCTATGAAGTTTTTGAAGTCAGCCAGGCATAGTGGTTCACACCTGTAATCCCAGCGCTTAGGAAATGGAGACAGGAAGATCAGGAGTTCAAAGCCAGCCTCAGCTGCACAATGAATTTGAGGTTAACCTGAATGAGCTACATGAGATTGTCTCTGCAAAGGCAGAAGATAAAGTTCTGAGTTGGTGAGATGGTTCAGCAGTTAAGAACACTGGCTGCTCTTCCAGAGGACGGCTTTGATTCCCAGTACTTGCTACCGGCAACTCTAGTGTTAGGGGAACTGATGTCCTCTTCTGGCCCCTGGGTCAACAGGCACACATGTGATGTACAGACATACATGCAGGTAAAACAATCATGCGTGTTAAATAAAAAATATAGTGGAGAACAGTTGAAAAATACACTTCATGTTTGCCAGGCAAAGTGGCACACACATTTAACCTTAGCATTCAAGAGGCAGAGGCAGCAGACAGATGTCTTAAGAGTTGTGGTCAACCTGATTATATAGTGAGTTCCAGCCCAGCCAGGATATACAGCGATATTTTGAAAAAAACAAACAAACAAAAATCCCACAATACCAACTCCTGGCACCTGCTCAAACACATGTGCTTGCATACACATACACAAAATCAAACAAACGAGATCCTTTCTTTTTTTCAATTTAGATTCCCCTCCAACAATATCTAACTAGGAAGCCTAAATTGGATTCAAAAGCAAGATCTTCCTGCCTTGGCCTCCTGGAATGACTATTGTAGATGATTTAAATTACATTTTTATTCTTTAAATTATGTGTGCATATGTGTGTATTGCAGGGCCACATGTGTGCCACAGTGAGCACATGGAGTCAGAAGGCAACTTGAGGGAAGCAGTTCTCTTTTGCACCGTGTGTGTCCCGAGGACTGAATACAGGGCATCAGGTTTTGTGACAGCGCTATACCCACTGAGCAGTTTCACCAGATCCCAGCAAAGTTTTAAACCCTAGACTCCCTCCTCCACTGCACTGTTCGCCAATAACTCCCCAATGGCCCTGGGGAGCAGGGGCCTATTGTGCTACGGGCTGCCCCTGAGCTTGCAGCAAGCTCTGATGAAGAAACTGAGGACTAGAGGAATGACTCACCTGAGCCCCGTGCTGGGTCACAAAAGCACCAGATTCTGGACTGAGGCGACTGACCCACATAGGTTGAGAAGTCACTGTTTGTATTGGGTGCCCTCTGCCCATCTTTCAGCGACTCCTCTGGGTCCCCTTTCCCCTGGTTCTGCACACCTTGCCATGGCCCTGCCTCTCACTCCCACTAGCATCTCGCTGTTTCATGCAGTGAAGGAAAAACAACACATGAGTTGGGGTGGAAAAACTGGGTCAAGACTTCAGGCAGGCACAAGGGTGGAGCTCAGTTGGTAGACTGTCTGCCCAGCTTGGGCAAAGCCTTGGTCCAATACCCAGAACATCACGGGGGGGATGGGGAGACAAAGAGGTAAGGCAGCAACTTACAATATATTAGTAAACTTTGATTTTTTGCTGAGATTATAATGGTAACAAATACCAGCAGAGGAAAATTTGGAAGATAAATTATCAACATAATACCCAGAGAGGATCACTGTAAAAGGGTTTAACAAATACTGATGCAGTTAGTGTACTGGTTCACACCTCTAACCCCAGTGTTTTGGAGGCTAAGGCAGGAGGGCTGATAGGAATTCAAGGCCAGGCTATACTATCTGGTGAATTTCAGACTGGTCTGGGCTGTAGAGTGAGATTCTGTCTTAAAAAACACAAACAAGAACAACAACACAAACCTCAATAGCAACAACAACGAATTTCATATCAAACAAAACAAACACATTCAGTATTTCAGCAGCTGTTCTTTTACTTCCAAAAATTCGTGAAAATATCTCATTTACACAAGATGATTCACTTAGCAAACAATATAAGCACCTGCTATGTATGCCCAACATTGTTCTGGGTTTAGGTATGAAGCAATTTTCAGAACAACACAAATCCTCATTCTCACAGAGCTACAATCTTGTGGGAGAAAGTAATTGACAAATAAATGTGAGATGGGTTTGGTGGCGTTGGACACTCTGAAGACAAAGTGAAGCCAAGCAGGGGAGATGGAGAGGATTTCTGGTGCTGACGTATAAGGGCTGCTTTGGAAGGCTACTGTGAGAAATGGCATTTAGGGTGTAGAAGTGAGTAAACCAAGCATCCATCCACTCACTTATCCAGTATTGACTGAGCATGTCTGGCACTGAGGATCCAGCAGTTAGAGAAGATCTTTACATTCTGGGTCACACGTCCTCCTTTTTAGGGCAGAAACTCTTGGGGTAGTTGTTTTGTTTAGTTTGGGGGAGTTTTTTCTCTTTTATTCTCTTCCTTCTTTCCTTCCTCTCCCAACCCCTGCCCATTCCAGTTCTGGCTAAGCAGCTGGAGTTGGCCCCAAACTCTCCATGCTATCTCAGCCTCAGAAGGGTTGGGATTAGGATGTGACCCACAACACCTAGCTTCACACCCAGCTTCAAGTGACAGCCTACCTCGGCCTCTCCGGTTGCAAGAGCTACAAGAGTAGCTGAACCTTACTCTGTCCTACTGAATGGTTTGAAAACTGAAAAATTCAGGATAGGGGGCAGAAAGGACAGCTAACCTTTGTATTTTTTTTTTCTTTTTCTTTGTTGGAGTCAGGGTCTCTGTGTAGTTTTGGCTATCCTGGACCTTGCTATGTAGACCAGGTTGGCCTCAAACTCACAGAGGTCTGCCTGCCTCTGCCTCCCAAGTGATGGGATTAAAAAACACTGAGCCTTTTAAGTATTTTAATTAGAAGACACAAAAAAGTCTAATGACTTTCCTCCCAAATAAAAAGACTGGCTCAATTTTATCTCTGTTCCCTGAGGCCTCCCCCACGCCCTCTAAGAAATACAATCTAGTAGTTCCTTTTCTATTACTGTAATAAAGTATCCTGACAAAGGCAACTTGGAAAGGATTATTTTGATGTGGAATTTGAGGTTATCAGTCCATCAAGGCCGGATGGGAAAGGCTGGCAGCCCGCCGAAGAGGCAGCTGGTAACTTTGCAGGGATGCTGGTGCTCGGTTCTCTTTTCTTTCAGTCCAGGACCCCTACTATAATTAACCTAATCTAGAAACACCTTACTGACTTTCCCAGGAGTGTTTCCCTGGCGATTATAAAGTCTATCAAGCTGATGATCAAGATTAACCAAGACAGAGGGCTCCAGTAGCCTAGGCTGGCTTTGAGCTCGTGATACAGTTGAAGCTGCCGTGAATTGGGCCTCCGGCCTCACCTCTCCAGGGCTAGGTTTGCAGATGCTCAAACCCACACCCAGTTTCCTGTTCCCATCTTAAATGTTTACCAGGGTTTTCTCAGTTCATTTAATTTTACTTTCCCACACTGATCATTATTATTAAAAATAGGTTTGACTTACCATAATTTATTTAGATAGACACATGTGTTTTCTAAACATTTGGCCACTTTCTTTTGGCAGCTCATTTCCTTTTGACCTTAATTTTCTTCTTAAAATACATCAGAAGTTTCCCTTGTGAAGGCCTGTGGTGGTTCTCTGTTTTTGTTTATTGGAAGATGTCCTTAACTTACTCTTTTAAAAACAAATAACATTCTTGTCAGGCACGGGTGGCCTGTGCCTCTGATCAAAACATTTGGGAGATTGCAGTTGAGATTTATGGCCAGCAAGACCCTGACTCAAAAGTTAAAAATCTGACTTTATTCAGACATAATCCATGCAACAGATTTCAGTTTCTGGTGTGTGTGTGTGTGTGTGTGTGTGTGTGTGTGTGTGTGTGTGTGTGTGTGTGTGTGTGTGTGTGTGTGTGTGTGTGTGTGTGTGTGTGTGAGATAAGGAGATATAGAACTTTATCACACAGTAAGTATCAAAAACCAAAGGAGGCAGGGGAGAAACCTCCCACCTTTCACTATGGTGACCATTAAATTCTGTTGTCTCTTTTTAGATTTGTCTACTCTGACATGTCACCTAAATGAACTCGTACATGTGTCTTAAATTGTTTTATGTGTATGAGTGTTTCTCCTGCATGTGTGCAGTCCCTGGTGAGGCCAGACACGGCTAGGTGCACTATGTGGATGCTGGGAACTGAACCCCAGTTCTCTGAAGAGCCTCCAGGGTTTGTAACTGCTTGAGCCTCCTCTCTGGCCTCAAGGCTGGCTCCTTGTAATTACCATAATGTTTTCAAGTTTCATTGACATTATGGCATATACTGTTGTAATGAGGGGCTCGGGCTGCATTTTGGGTGCCTGGTTCCTGGCACAGGGCCCCTTTGTTTTGTTTCGCCCAGCTCCCAGTGCATACCCAAAATAATTACACGGAAACTGTATTTATTAAAATACTGCCTGGCCCATTAGCTCTAGCCTCTTATTGGCTAACTCTCACATATTTGTTTAACCCATTTTTAATAATCTGTGTGTCACCACGAGTTGTGGCTTACCGGGAAAGATTTAGCGCGTGTGACCTGGCAGACTTAATGGCGGCGGCTCTCTCCTGCTCTGTCTCCTTCCCAGCATTCTGTTCTCTTTATCCTGTCTATCTAAGTCCTGCCCTATCAAAAGGCCAAGGCAGTTTCTTTATAAACCAATAAAAGCAATCCAAATACAGAAGGACCCTCCTACACCATATACCAGTGGGTTTTGTTTTGTTTTATTTATTTATTTTAGTTTTTCGAGACAGGGTTTCTGTGTGTAATCCTGCTAACCTGAAAGTCGTCGGCTCTGTAGACCAGGTGGGCCTTGAATTTAGAGATCAGTCTGCCCTTGCCCTGTTGTTTTGAGACAGTGTTGTTTGTAACCTGGTACCCAACTCACTAGGTACTGGAAGTCCTTGAATTTGTCCTGGTCCTCCTGCACCCAACTCCCAAATGCTGGGATTATGGGTGGTATTAGAATGGAAAGGTAAGCACTCTGCAGCCCCTATATTTACCTTTTCTTTTTTCTTTTCTTTTTTTATTTTTTTTTGGTTTTTCGAGACAGGGTTTCTATGTGGCTTTGGAACCTGTCCTGGAACTAGCTCTTGTAGACCAGGCTGAGCTCGAACTCACAGAGATCCGCCTGCCTCTGACTCCCGAGCACCGGGATTAAAGGCGTGTGCCAGGATTAAAGGCGTGTGTCACCACCGCCCGGCTATTTACCTTTTCATAACAACACACTGTGGAGGCTGTGTGTGTGTGTGTGCAAACTTCCTTTTCTCTTCCTGGCTTATAGCAATCCTTGTATGAATGTCCCATGACTTATAGAACCAGTTTCTATTGGTGGGATTTCTCGGTCCTTCCTAACTGGGTACAATACTGTGGTTAACTCCATTCTCCAGAGGTGGAAGCTTACCTGAGGGATAATTCCCAGAAGTGGAATTCTAGGTAAAGGGGCACAGACGCTATGGATAAGGATGAACCAAAACTGATGTGGTTTGCTCAAGGAACACTGATTCCACGGACCTCTGTCTGCCAGCCAGCACGTCTCTCTTCTTCCGGGCATCCCCGCCCCCTCTGCAACTGACTAGACATCCTGAAAAGTAGGGGAAAGGTCACGGCAAGAGTTTGCTTCCTCCCCTCAACTCCGGTTAGCTTAGAGGGGCTTCTCCCACACACACAGAGTTGGTTCTTGCTCGGTACACTGACTCGCCGGTCCTAGAGATCGGGGATCCTCTAGATCCCTGCCTCCGATCCCAGTCCACTCTTCACCTCGAGAAGATGTGTGGATGTTCATTGTTAGAACTGTCAGTAATTCTAAGCGCGCGGGCGCGTGTGTGTGTGGTCTTTTCCCACTCTCGGCTTCCCCAGGAAATCTTTTCTGGGGACAAAATGTCTGCATTGTCTTGGTCGGGGCTGGCGGGTAAGTAAGGCAGATCAGTTTCCAGGTCTGACACCTGGACCATGACTTCCTCCCTCTCTAGTTCAAGCTGAAGGCACCTCTTAAAGCAAGTAGTTTATTTTAAATGAATGAAAACAAAAAGCATCTAGGAGTCAATGCCCTCACTGGGGACCGGATCCACTGAGGGCAAGATGATTTGTCCAAACGCCTTAACGCCAGGAGAATATTTCACTTTCACTCGGGAGGGTTCAAGGCCAGCCCGGGCTACACCATAAAAAACAGCTTAAAAAACGAACCCCTGCCGGGCCTTCACTCTCTACTCGCCCCCAAGTGGTGTCACTTCAAGTATGGTGAAGGGGAGGGTGGAGTGAAGGCGCCTTTTGGCTTCTGGTTTTCTAGAAGGACGGCGGGGTTGATCCTCACGCCAGATCCATTCCGGACAGCAATGAGTCAACCGCAAGCCGTGTGCTTGCCGCGATTCTCTACGGACTCCAAGATGACCCGTCCAGCTGATGCAGGGGCAGGGCGAGCAGCGGACGTGCCCCGGCGAAGCGTACGTGCGGCTTCGGTGCGCATGCGCGGCCCCCGAGGGCGGGACTTCGGCCATTGGTGGGCGGGGCTTCGAGGCGTCGGTACTTATTCGTGTCGCGAGCAGTGCCTGCGTGTACCTTCCACGCTACGACTCCAAGGACCTTCCTCCTTGCGCCTGCACGACCTGCTGTGACAGCGAGCAGCCTTCTCCTGACTCTTCCTCCTGAGGTAACTGGCCCAGGATCCTCCAGACTGGAGGCCGAGTCCTGGATTCCTTGTCCCATCGATCGGGCTGCCTGGGCTCTCTTCAGGACTGTGCCTCCAGAGCTTCCCTAGGCTCTCTTGGCCCGGCCCAATCTTTGAACCCCTTGAGCCACCAATGCTCGCCCATCATGTGTGCCCCAAACACCCTTATCTTCCCCTTTCTAATGTATCAGAGTCTTGTGTCGTAACTGCCCCTCGGAAGGCTGTGTTCTTGTCTGTAGGAAGATCGCGTGGCCCAAAGTACCTTCCAGAATGCCTAAGCTACTTGAAAGCATTCAAGTATGCTTGGACAAATTAACTTGATTTAACGTTCAGTTATTTTGTGATTGCTGTTTAGAATTTCGTGTATGCTAAGGTCTATGTTGCCAGCTCTTATGGTTTACTTGAGACAAGGCTTCACTACAGTAGCTTCTGATTCTCTCTGTAGCTGAGGCGGAACTTAAACATGCATTCCTTCTGCCTCAGCCTCCTTCACAGCTGGGATTGCAGGCCTTTGCCACCCTTATCATTTATATTTATAGTGACGTCCAAGAAGTTTATAATCAAATGTGTGATTCAGAAGAGACTAACTATACAGATTGCCTTATCCTAGGGCATATTCTTTTTATTCTTGTGGTGCTGCAACGTCCTGGGAATGCTCTCTATACCACTTGAGTTATAGTTTGAGCCTCTTTTTTATTTTCCCAAGACAGTGTTTCTCTTTAGAATTCTCTCTGTAGACCAGGTTGGCCTTAGAGATCCGACTGCCTCTGCCTCCAGAATGCTGGGGTTAAAGGCGTGCGCTACCACCACCCGGTGCCCAGGCTAGGTTTTAACTCACTGTGTAGCCCCAGGCATGCACCACTAGTCACATCTAACATTTTCTTTTATATAGTATGTATGGGCATTTTTGCCTCCATGTTTTGTCTTTGTGTTTGCTATGCATCATGGTTGTATGGTGCCTGTAGAGGCCAGAGATGGTGTCAGATTCTCTAGGACTGGAGTTACAGATGATTGTGAGCTGCCGTGTGGGTGCTGGGAATCGAACCCCAGTCCTCTGCAAAATCGGCCAGTGCTAATGACTGAGCCCCATCTCTCCTACAACATTCTGCCTGCATGTATGCCCACATGCCAGAAGAGGGCGCCAGATCTCATTACAGATGGTTGTGAGCCACCATGTGGTTGCTGGAATTGAACTCAGGACCTCTGGAAGAGCAGCCAGTGCTCTTAACCACTGAGCCATCTCTCCAGCCCCCAGCATGATTTTCTTACATTTCCATGTGCCCCTTATATAAAGGTAAATACCAACATTGTAACATAGGGTTTGTACATTGCTCTTGGTAGGAATGGTCTTCAAGAGAAGTAAAGGTAGCTGGATGTGTGGACTGTACCTGTCATCCCAGCACTTGAGAGGCACAGACAAGAGGATTGCTTCAAGTATGAGGCTAGCCTGGGCTACATAGCAGGCTTCTGGAGGGAGTGAGAAGAAGGAAGGACAAGCAGTTCTAAACAGTGTTCTTGAAAATATTCCAGTGTGTGATTTGTTCTTCAGCTGTGGTGTTTGTAGTGCAAATATACTTGGAGATGCTGCTGTAAGCAAGCATGCAGGCTTGCTGGCTCCCTGCCTGGCAGGGCCTTTCTTGCTCCAGTGAAAACAAGGGTTGAAGGATGCATACACATCTCCAGAGACTAGATTATGGACTCTTCCTCTCTCTTCACAGGATCTAGAAGCAGAAGGCAGCTCTACTCCCCTGCAAAGGAACTGGGCACTGCAGCTATGAAGTATATGTTGAACCTCTATCTGCTGGGGGTCATATTGACCCTGCTATCCATCTTTGTTAGACTGATGGAGTCAGTCGGGGGCTTACTGGAGAGCCCAGTGCCTGGGAGCCCCTGGATCGCCAGAGGTCAGCTAGCCAACACAGAGTCTCCCAAAGGCCTCCCAGACCATCCATCTGGAGGAGTGCAATAAAACTAAGCTTCAGCCGAACTTTGGCACACGAACTTCAGCATGTTCCATTTCCGAAGAGGCAGCATTGGTGTCTCCAAAGAACTGTTACTGGGCCTGGAAGGGCCTTTTTTGGATGTTCCTTACCCTGGAAAGGGGCCTATTTAATGTCTAAGTGTGAGTGGGATGCCCGACTGTGGGATGGAATCTCACTCTCCCGACGTTTGCCGTATGCTTTGCTGTCCTGCAGTGTGGCTCTCAGATGAAGGTGTACCAGCTTCAGCTGCTGGGAGAGCCAGGTTCTTTTAGCTCTCTGTCCTGAAGGACTCTTTTGGACCTAAGTATCTTCTGGTTGGTTTGATACTGAGTCTCTTCCATGAGAGCTGTTTGGACAGCAGTTAAAGGATTATATAGGCTGGCTATAAAGCAAGAGAGGTTGGACTATCGAGCGTCCAGGTCTCAATTGTACATTAAGTTCTTCCTCCAATGTAGTCCGCATGCGTTTGTAAATAATGTCTAAAGAGGGCTGTGGGAGATCCGGCCACTATGTGGCTTAAATGAATTTTTCTAATGCAATAAATGTGACTATATATGTTTCCTCTGTGTGTCATGTTGACATATCTGCCCTAGAAATTAGTAAGGAAAAGTTTAAATCCTAGATCTTCGAGTAAACCTCATCTATCTATCTGTTTATGAGATGAGGTCTCACTGTGCAGCCCTGGCTATCCAGGAGGTCCCTATGTAGACCAGGCCGTCCTCACAGAGAGATGTCTGCTTCTGCCTCCTTAGTGCTGGGATTAAAGGTGAGTGCCGCCACCACGCCTGGCCATTTTTATTTTTGAGACCATCTCCTGTAGCTAAGGCTGGCCTTGATCTCCTCATCTACCTGCCTTCACCTTCTAAATGCTGGGATGGCTTACACTTAAACTTAGTGTTTTCAAATTTAGGAGCAAGAAAGTGCTCAGAGCTTTGTTTAGGAACAGAGCATGGTAGTATATGCCTACGGTCCTCAGCATTTCGGAAGCTGAGGCAGAAAGATTGCCAAAAGTTCCAAGGACAGCCAAGGCTGAGCAAGACTGAGCACAAACAAAAAATTCTGTTTAAACATACTTGGGGACAGGGCCCTTCGGGTTTGCCCTCTTATCAGCCAGTTAGCTATGTGAACATAGGCTGTCACAATTGGTCTTGCATGGACTCAGCTAGTTGTAGGTTGAGCTTTTGATTATTAGTGCTCAGGATTGAACGTAGGGCTTTGTACATACTAGGTAAGCACTATACCTCTGAAACTAAATCAGCCCTGGAAATTTTTTTATATTTACTTACTTTTATTTTATATGCATTAGTATTTTGCCTGCAGGTATGTCCATGTGAGTGTCAGATCTTGGGGTTACAGACAGTGTTGAGTTGTATGTGGGTGCTGGGATTTTTGAACCTGGTTTTCTGGAAGAACAGTCAGTGCCCTTGACCACCGAGCCATCTTTCCAGCCCCCAAAATATTTTTTTTAAAATTATGCCCATGATGAATTATTTTTGTCCATGATAAGACATTTTTCAATTTTCCCTAAGCAATAAAATAGAGCGGCAATATAGTACTTTTATATCATGTTAGATACTATGAGTAACTCAGAGGTAAGCATATGTTAGGATATGCTTGGCTCCTCTGTAGATAGTATGCCATTTTATGTAAGAGACTTGTCTTCAAGACAGAGTTGTTGCATTAATTCCCCAAGGACCATTTGGTCTTCTTGGGACTGATCCATCTCTAAGAAAAATGCCCTGTCCTAGCCTTTCCTGGAGTCCAAAAGAGGACAAGCATTCCTGTAGCTCTTGGCTCTTCTGTTCTCTTCATTGTTTTATCCACCCATGCGGCTGTTTAACTCTGCTGTCAACTTAAGTCAGCTACTGTCTGCGAGTGCCCGTGTGTTCAGTATGTGCTATGAGAGCTCGTGAAGTGACCCAGACTGGCTTTGAATTTAGGATTCTTCAGCCCTAGCTTCAAGGATCTGGGATTTTAGCTACCTTGCAGGTGATGTTTCTGCCCTCACCCAGATCTGAGCTGCTTCACCTTCACAGAACAGTGGAAGAGTATGTTTTGTTTTGTTTTGGAACAGTCTCACCACTTAGCCCCGTCTGGCCTAGACCTCTGTGTAGCTGAAGTGACCCAGACTCTTCTCATTCACAGAGCCCCGTCTGCCTCAAGTGCTGGGATTAAAGGTGTGTGACATGGTGACAGGCAAAGAAGGTTCCTTCCCCCATTCCGCCACTCCATCTCACGTGGTGCATGTGAAAGTGTTCACTTTGCCTCAAGCTACTTTATCTTTTCTCTCATCATTGTACGTACGCTATTTTATGAATTTGATTTCCTTTTGCCCCAAGAAAGGAATGGAACACAGCATCCTGTTCAACCAGCCCTGCTTTCTGGGTGCTCTTAATGCAACTGACTGATAAACCCAGCATAGGGATTCATTTTATTTATGCTGTGTGGTAGTCAGTGTATTGCCAAACTCCCCATTCTAGGTACATAGTGCATTTTTCTTAGCCAAAGGTTCAAGAAGCGATTTCTTTACTGGGTCTTGCTGTGTAGCCCAGGCTGGCCTCGAACTTGTGATTTAATTGCTGAGGTTTAAGATATGATGTCACATCTGCTCTGGGCATATGGCAAGCTAGTCTTAACACTGATGAGGTTACGTTGATTTCATTAGTGCAGTACTGTTATTGTGTTTGGAGGGATGGTGGGAGGTCTTAGCAGGTAAAGCACTCGTCAAGATGTAGGATGACCTGAGTTTGATCTCTGAAACCTACAGAGTGGAGAGAAAGAACTGATTCCCACAGGTTGTTCTTTGAAGTCTACACATACATTGTGGCATGCTGGCACCTCCCCCGCCCCCAGAAATGTAAATGAAAAGAAAATGTTTTTGGAGGTCTGGCAAGATAGCTCAGTGGGTAAAAGTTATTGCTGCCTAGCCTGATGACCTGAACTTGACCCCCAGGATCCACGTGGTGGAAGGTGAGAACCCACTCCTGTAAGTTGTTCTTTGATGTTCACAAATGCGCCCCCCAATAAATTAATAGTTGTACAAGTAAAAAGTATAACTGGAAACCCAGCATAGTGGCACACACCTGCTCTCCATGTAAGCTAATGTCACACATATCCGTGTTTGTTGGCTTTGTTTGTGTACACACATGCACACTAATTTAGAGACAGGGTTTTGCTATATCGTCTGTACTGACTTTGAACTCTTGGCAACCCTCCTGCCTTTGTCTCCTAATTGGTGGGATTACAGGTCTGTCTGCACCACCATGCCCAGCTAATTCCAATTTTTGTATCAGTCAAGGACGTATTAGGTTATATTGTAGCAAGACCTGAGCTCCCAAAAGGAAACAGTTGCCTAAACAGTGCTCACCCTTCCTACGGAGGAAGGTGCCCACACCACTCTGGCTGGTTGGTAGTTCGGCAATCTCAGGCTGTTGTGTTCCACCCCCATTCCTCCTCATCTGCCTGACTGCCTGACTCCTCCTGTTACCATGTGTTAGATGTGTGAAAGCATGGCACACATATAGCTCAGCCACACTGGTAGAGAAACTTGTGCCCCACTCAGAACTTGTTAAGTTTGAATTGAGGGTAAAAATTTTAATTTTTTTTCCCCTTTGAGGGAAGATGTAGCAAGAAGAAGGGTGTCTTACTTAGGGAAATGCTCAACATCCTTAGCTGTCAAGAGAAATGCAAATTAAAACAACTTTGAGATTCCATTTTACACCTGTCAGAATGGCCTAGATCAAAAACACTGATGACAACTTATGCTGTAGAGGATGTGTGTTACAGGAGTGAGGGCCTGCTTTTGGTCCCAGCTAGCTTACACCTGAAATAACCACATGGAAATTTTATTAATTAAATTACTGCCTGGCCCATTATATCTAGCCTCTTATTGGCCAACTCTCACTCTTGATCTAACCCATTTCTGTTAATCTGTGTTCACCACAAGGTTGTGATTTACCAGGAAAGATTCAGCATGTATGGCTTGGCAGCTTCATGGCAGCGGCTCTCTCTGCCTCTGTGTCTTCTTCCCAGCATTCTGTTCTCTTTTCTCTGCCTATCTAAGTCCTGCCCTATCAAAAGGCCAAGGCAGTCTCTTTATTAACCAATGAAAGCAACCCAAATACAGAAGGACCTCCTACACCAATTCCCCTTTTCTGTTTAAACAAAAAGTAAGGCTTTAACTTTAACATAGTAAAATTACAAGAACTACAGTTACCATATTTAGACCTATTTTATCTTTTATCATAACAATGGAAAACTATAACTATCTATCTATTCTTCAACTCCATCAAAGACTCCAGAAGGATATAATATTACCTAAGTAAATGAGAAGTAAGCAACTTCCAAAAACTCTAGAAGTGACAGAGACAACTTACTGCCTGGACAGTCACCCAAAGTTCTTTTGTACCGTTGGGGCATCCATCTTCAGCCTACAGGCCCATAGTATCCAGCAGACTTTTTCATAAAGCAGGAAATTTTAAAGGCAGTTCAGTCACTTTTTTCTGTATCCTGCAAAATGTCTCGTAGACTCTTTCATGAATCAGGAACCCCAAAGGATCATCTCACCTTTAGGCAAGTTCAGCAGTCCTCTCTCTGCAGGTTATTTGTGTCCAGTTTATGCAACAGTCCAGGCAAGAGCAGTTTCTTGCCCAAATGGCTAATCAACTCCATAAGGAGCCTCTTCAATGCCCATCTTCCTCTTGAAGTAGATTGGTGCTGCCAGAAGCAGACGTGTCTCATTGTCATGAAAAGCCCTAAGTTACTAAAACATTAAATGTCATATTCTGTCGTCTTTGAAAGATATGAAGAATGCCTATCTAACTGAAATATATCTCTATATATCTAGAAAATCTAACATGACTACAAGCTTGATTATTATAGATGATTATCTATTAACAACTTATATTTCCTAATTATACATTACAATTTTAAATGAGCTACACAATCACAATACCTTAATCAAGATCAGAAATACATATACATATAACAAAATCGACCTTAAATTTATATCAACAAAGCAAAATCCATACCAATGTAAATTATTCATATCTATATCATATCCCCCTTTAAATGTAAAAAGAACATTTATAAACAAAATTTGGGAATATGGACGCAGTTATTTCTCTCCAAACTGCTTTGTGCTGAATGGGGGCGCTGTTAACCAGATCTTTCATGGTGTTTCCTGTGTGCTAGGTTCATCTCAGTCACCAGTTGAGTGAAGTAATTTTCTGAAGGTGATCACAGTGACCTTTCAGGAGGACATGGTCTTTCATACCATATTGGTCTAGAAGGAATCCACAGGGTCTCATCCTCTGTGAAAACAAAAAAAGAACCTCTTTTCCAAAGCATATCCTTAGACCCAAATTTTGAAGTCAAGATACCTTTATAATATAGATGCTGGATTAGTTTAGCAGCACACACAATGAAATGTCTCTCTGTATTTAGCTCCTTGACAGTCAAAAAATTTAAAGAAAGCACAATAATACATATAATCCAGACATTCTGTGAATTTTCCATTTTTATGTGGCTTATTTTTTTTAACTTCCTTTAATCTATGATTATCTGTACTCTGTCTCTTTAAAGACTTTACCCATTTTTTTAAAAGTATCTCTCTATACTCTTTATTTCTTTTCTCTTTCAAGCCTACTACGTACCTTTATTCAACAGTGTGACCCATTTAGAGGTCTTTTATGTCTGAATCTGTCCTATTGTGAATCTGTAATTCTTTACTGTCCAGGAACACTTCTGCTTTGCGCTTTTAAAATGCTAAGCTCTTAAGAATCTAAACTGCGACAATCCCAGGTCAAATACAGGTACTGCCTGCTCGCTCCGCCCAGTCCAACATGGCGGAGCCGCTTGTGCCTCTGAGCCGTGTGCACTGCCCCGCTAGCATGACAGAGCTGCTTGTGCCTCTATTTCTGTGTAATTATTTTGGGAGTTAAGCTAGCCAGGCGGGATGGAACAAGGGGTCCTGCGCTGGGTGGCTGGGAGCTGGGCACCAGGAACGCGGCCTGCCCGCTCCTCATTACTACAGATGTAGGGTAAGAGACATGCTCCTCCATTGCTGGTGGGAGTGCAAACTTGTACAGCCACTTTGGAAATCAGTACAGTGATTTCTCAGAAAATTAGGAAATAATCTACCTCAAGATCCAGCAATACCACTGTTGGGTATATACCAAAGGATGCTCAGTCATACCACAAGGACATGTGCTCAACTATGTTCACAGCAGCATTATTTGTAATAGCCAGAACCTGGAAACAACCTAGATGCCCCTCAACTGATGAATGGATAAAGAAAATGTAGTACATTTACACAATGGAGTACTACACAGAGATAAAAAATAATGACATCTTGAAATTTGTAGGCAAATAGATGGATCATATTGAGTGAGGTAACCCAGACCCAGAAAGACAAATATAATATGTATTCACTCATAAGTGACTTTTAGACATAAAGCAAAGAAAAAGTAGCTTACAGGCCACTACCCCAGGGACCTCGACAATAAAGAGGATCTACAAAGGGAGGTGAAAAAGACAAGATCTCCTGAGTAAATTTGGAGTGTAGGGGTCACAGGAGAGGGCAGAAGGGAAGAGGGGAGGAAAAGAGGGGAATGGAGAAAAATGTATAGCTCAACAAAAACAATAAAAAAAGAGAGAAGTTGGGACCTAGGCATGTAGCTCGGCTGGCAGAGTTCTTGCCTAGTGTCCATTTAATTTCCTTTCTATTACTGTGATAAAGATCATAACCAAAAGCAACTTAAGGGAGAAAGGACAGCTGGCAGTCCACCACTGAGGGAAGCCATGGCAGGAACCTGGAGCCAGTTAACAAAAGCTATTCTTTTCTTCAGTACTGAGGACTATACTTGGAGGAAGGGAGTGGAGTGGAGAAAAAATGTATAGTTCAATAAAAACAATTTAAAAAATATAAGGGTGTCTTACCTGCAGGAAAGATATGAGTTTGGTAATGGCCTGCCTACCAGGAAGGCCACAAGTGGTAGTCATTGTAGTCTCCAAATATTCCTGCATTGCTTTGTTTGTTTTGAGACACTCTCACTGTGGGGTCCAGAATGGACTCAAATGCACAGCAATCTTGCCTCAGCCTCTTGCACTGGGATTACAAGTGAACCCTCCCACTCCTGTCTAGAAGCTCACTCCTGACCCCTTGTGGCTGAATGAGGTCATATAACCAATTAGTTATGAGTAGATTTGGACCGCATAAGGAATGACTGAATCCCAGCGTGGAAGTTCCCCCCACCTCCGCCCTGCCCTCTACCGCGCTTGGGAAACTAGGATTGGTCTGTACGGAACTTCTCCTCCATTGGTGTAAACCCTGGAGTAAGGGCACCACAGAGAAGAGCCTCAACTGACCCCCGGAGAGAGGGAAACCAGCCTTCGACAAATTGCATACAACACCTCCAGAATTCTGACCTCGTCCTTACTGACCTCTTCCAATAGCGCATAAGACACTAGAGGGGAAAGCAGGTTAAAACAAACTCAGATGATAATTCTGTGACAAAGATATTTATATAGGACAGAGGCACAGGAAGCTATTTGGAGGTGGGGGAGGTGGATGTTAATGAAGAGCCTCTTCTGATATGTTTTCCCCTGTAGTTTCGTGCGTGTGATAAGTGAGTGTCTCTGTGTGTGTGTGTGTGTGTGTGTGTGTGTGTGTGTGTGTGTGTGTGTGTGTGTG
>PVIU01020821.1:0-33107 GCA_004026605.1 Ondatra zibethicus | reverse complement strand
TAAATCGGGTTGCAGAAGAGGCTCTTCATGAGTGGCAAGAAGTCTGAAACAAGGGAGTATCAATACCATTAGGATAACCCAGTCTTGCATTTGTGTCTGGTAAACTGAAATCTTCTCACAGATTCTGTAGTTTTACTTAAATACATTTTATAAATCTTTACCCCTTTGGGCTAAAGTTCTATATCATCATTTAAGGAACGGGCTTTATAAGAATTAGAACCCAATTGTGCAATCAAGCCAAACTATAAGGAGATGAATTCCTATCTGTGGCCACAACCTTTCATTTCTTTTCCTCTTTCCCTTCTATTAATACCCTGCATTCACTAGAGAGTGACTATTCTATTCTCTGTAATCTTCAAGGGACACTCTTTGATGAAGTTGAGCTTAGACACTGATGTTAACACACCATTGTACAAGAACAGAGAAGCAAAAAACTTAGAAAGACTCCAGGAATCTTGCTCTGACTCAGTCAACCACAGAATCCCTGCAGCACTTCCAAACAGAATATTTATTAGAAGAATTAGTGATAGTTTTAAATTTCTCTACACAGGGGTCTCACTGCAAGGATTGCTGACTCACTTGACTCACTTGGTGTAGACCTTCCAACAGACTTAACCAGAACCTTTTCCTGTTTAAAAGGCTGTGACTCAATTTTGCAACCTGTTTCTCGTAAATAGATTGAATCTTACATAGATAATTTCACTGAACTCCACAATTAATACTCTCTTTTCTTGTCTTCGTGTTTGCTAACTGCATTTTCTAATTTTATACTATCCTTAATAAATTGTCTAAAGTTTTCAGAGAGCAAAATATCAAAAAATAAGTTAGAACAATAGGTAGAGTAGGCAAAATCCATCTTTATAAATGTGAGGGCTGCAACCAGAATTCCCAGAAGCTGTTGAATTCACACATGTTTGCGGATATCCCTGTTCTCTTAAATGAGTCTCCACATTTCACATTGATTTATCTATGTGTCTTTTTTTAAAAAAATTATTTATTTATTTATTAGGTATACAATATTCTGTCTGTGTGTATATCTGCAGGCCAGAAGAGGACACCAGACCTCATTACAGATGGTTGTGAGCCATCATGTGGTTGCCAGGAACTGAACTCAGGACCTTTGGAAGAGCAGGAAATGCTCTTAACCACTGAGCCATCTCTCCAGCTGCAATATTTATTTTATTTATTTATTATGTATACAATAATCTGTCTGTGTGTATGTCTGCAGGCCAGTAGAGGGCACCAGACCTTATTACAGATGGGTTGTGAGCCACCATGTAGTTGCTGGGAATTGAACTCAGGACCTTTGAAAGAGCAGGCAATGCGTCTTATACTATACTAAGTTCTTTCCTAGTGTTGAATATCACATTGACCTAGCAGACCATACAATCACACATAACAATCAGTATTAGCCCTTATAGGAGAATCATTAACATGACCACAATTCTAAGCGTGTTTAAGCCTCAAAATTTGCTTCCGGTGAGACTGTCTTCCACGTTATGGTGAACAGTGTATAAAGTAGATAGATGTGTGTTATTCAGTGCATGATGGTTTTAAAAGTTATGAGTGATGGCAAAATAGATACATCATTGATAAAGTTCTCCTCACAGTACTCTGGACCAGAATAGCACAGAAACCTAAGAATACAATGTGATTTTCTGCTCATTTTACCTGTAAAGAAATAGCCCTGTCCTATCTTCCAACAATAAATTTTGAGAATTTCAGAGCCCAAGCCTTGCTCCCCACACAATTGTGAAGTTAGTGCTAGGGTTTAAATATGTAGACTTCAGTCTCTAGACCCTAAGGCCCTAGGCAAAACACTGGCCTTTGCCACCTGCCTCAGGTACACCTCCTGCAGGCAGGCTGCTTCAGAAACCCTCATCAAACCCAGTTATCTCCAAATTCCACTCTGCTCCCAAACCCACGCAACTACCATGACCTTAGTGACTCCCTGAGACACAGACATGGACTGTACAAAGCAGATCAAGAGCAGCTCCGTGAGACAGAAAGATACTGCAACAATTAGTCCAAGACAGGAACCCAGAGACACAGACACCACCTACAAGGATTGGACCAAGAGGCAAAGATATTGCTTGAACCAATTGTCAGAAGAGATGGATAGGCACCAATGCAAGAATGCATTCAAAAACCTAAAGAGCAACATGGCAACAACAAAACCTAGTATCCTTACATAGAAGAAGCAGAAAAACATAACTTTATGAAGACACTTAGAGAGGAAATGAAAAAAAATCCCTTAAAATATGGAGGAAAAGACAAAGAAAAATTGGAAAAAAAATCAATAAACCTCTTAAACAAAATCAAGAAAAAAAACAATTAAACAGTTGTAGCAAATAGTTCAAAACTCAGAAGTTGAAGTAGCAGCAAAAAAGAAAAAAGAAACTGTGGGAATTCTGGAAACAAAAAAATCCGGATAAATGAACAGGAGCTACAGATACAGAAAAACAAAAGAATACAAAAGATGAAAGAGAGAATCTCAGGAGCTGAAGATACAATATATGAAATAGATTCATCAGTCAAAGAAAATGTAAATTCAACAATTTTTTAACATTCTATTTTTTAACTTCCTGTAAAACATACAGGAAGTCTGGAACAAAATGAAAAGATCAAACATAAGAATAATTGAGATAGAAGAAGGAGATGTACTCTAGCTCAAAAGCACAGAAAATTTATTCATAAAATTATAGAAAGTATCTTTCCCAATCTAAAGAAGAATATGCCTATGAAGGTACAGAAACTTACAAAACATTAAATAGACTGGAGCAAAAAAAAGTACTGTTGCCATATAATAATCTAAACACTAAACATACAGAATAAAGAGAGAAGATTAAAAACTGCAAGGGTAAAGGACAAGGAACATATGAAGGCAGAATTATCAGAATTAAACCCAATTCTTAATGGAAACTCTGAAAACCAGAATGTTCTGGACAGATATGCTGAAGACACTAAGATACTATGGATTCAATTCCAGAATATTATACTTGGCAAAGCTTTCAATCACCATTGATGGAAATAAAGAAGATATTCTATGACAAAACCAGATTTAAACAAAACATATCCACAAATCCAGCCTTATAGAAAATATTATAAGAAAGACTCCAACAAAAAGAAGTTATCTGTACCCACAAAAACACAGGCAACAAATAACCTCACACCAGCAAACCCCTAAGAAGGGAAAAACACAAATACTGCCACTGAAAGATAACAGGAATTATCAATCACTGTTAATTAATATATCTTAATATCAATTTACTCAAATCACCTATAAAAAGACATAGGCTAACAGAATGGATACAAAACAGGACTTATCATTCTGCAGAATATAAGAAACACTCCTCCACCTCAAAAACAGACATTACCTTAGAGTAAAGGGTTGGGAATAGAATTTCCAATGAAATGGACCTAAGAAACAAGCTGGTGCAGCTATCCTAATATCTAAAAAAAATAGATTTGAAACGAAAAGCAATCAAAAGAGATGGAGAAAGATACTTCATATTCATCACAGGAAATCCATCAAGATTATGTCTCAATTATAAATATTATGCCCAAATTACAAGAGCACCTTCATATGTTAAAAAAAAACAACACTACTAAAGCTTCAATTGCACATCAAACCCCACACAGGAACAGTAGAAGACTTTAACACCCCACTCTCACCAATGGACATGTATGCCAGATGGAAACTTAACAGTTGACAAGAGAACTAATAAATGTCATTATTCAAATGGACTTAACAGACATCTACAGCACATTTAACCCAAACACAAAGGAGTATACTTTCTTCTCAACAGCTCATGAAGACTCCTCTAAAATTGACCACATAGTAACAGAGCAAACCTCAACAGATACAAAATAATTGGAATAATCTCCTATATCTTATCAGATCACCATAGCTTAAAGTTAGAATTCAACAAAAACACTAATTTCAGAAAGCCTAAAGATTCATTGAAATTGAACAATGCTCAACTAAATCAACCCTAGGTAAAGGAAGAAATAAAGAAAGAAATTAAAGAATTCCCAGAATTCAACAAAAAATGAATACACAACATACCCAAACCCACGGGACTCTATGAAAGCACTGTTAAGAGGAAATTTCATTGCACTAATTGCCTACATAAAGAAAGAGAAGCAATCTCATAGTAGTGACTTAACACCATACCTTATTGGTATGTAACAAAAAGAAGCAGTCTCACCCAGGAGGAGTAGATGACAAGAAATAACAAAATTGAGGGCTGAAATCAATAAAATAGAAATAAAGGAAACAATACAAAAAAAATCAATGAAACAAAGAACTGGTTCAAAAAAATCAACAAAATAGACAAACCTTTATCTAAATGAACCAAAGGCAGAGAAAGAATATCAAAATATAAAAAATGAGAAATGAAAAGGGGATACAAGTACAGACAATGAGGAAATCCAGAAATTGTTAGCTCATATTTGAAAACCTATATTCCACAAAATTGGAAAAAATATAGAAGAAATGGACAATTTTCTGGATAGGTGCCTAATATTAAGGACACATAAGCAATTTAAATAGACTTATAACCCCTAAAGAATTAGAAGCTGTCATCAAAAGTCTCTCCCCATTCCCCCACTAAAAAAAGCCCAGGGCTGGTTGGTTTCAATGTAGAATTATGTTAGAATTTCAAGGAAGAGCTAATACCTATACTCCTCAAACTTTTCTACACAATAGAAACAAAAGGAATATTACCAAACACTTTTATATAAGGCTACATGATACCCAAGCCACACTCAATAAAAGAGAATTACATGCCAATCTCCTTCATCAACAATGATGCAAAAATGTTCAATAGAATATTGGCAAACTGAACCCTAAAACACATCAAGAAATCATGCCCATGATCAAGGTGGCTTCATCCCAGGGGATGACTCAACATACAAAGATCTGTCAATGTAATCCAGCACATAAATAAATTGAAAGGAAAAACTGGTAATCTCATTAGAGACCAAAAAAAAAAAACTTTTGACAAAATCCAACACCCCTCAAGATAAAGGCCTTGGAGAAATCAGGGACATAAGAGACTTACCTAACATAATAAAAGCAATATACAGCAAGTCAATAGCCAACATCAAATTACATAGAAGGAAATTCAAATTGATTACACTAAAATCAGGAATAAGACAAGGCTGTCCACTCTCTCCATATCTATTCAATATAATACTTGAAGTTCTAGCTAGAGCAACAAAAAGAGATCAAGGAAATACAAATTAGAAAGGAAGAAGTCAAACTTTCATTATTGGCAGATGATAGGATAGAAGACATAAATCATTCCAAAAATTCAACCTGTAACTCCTATAACTAATAAATACCATCAGTAATGTGGCGGAATACAGGTAAACTCAAATAATCAGTATTGCTCTTATATACAAATGACAAAGGAAATGAACTGAGAAAGAAACAAGAGAAACATCACCCTTTACAATAGCCACAAGTAACAAAAGATATCTTGGGGCAATGCTAAACAAAGAACAGAAAGATCTGTATGAAAAGAACTTTAAATACCTAAAGAAAGAAACTGAAGAAGATATCAGAAAATGGAAAAATCTCCCACGCTCTTGGATCGGTAGGATTAACCTAATAAAAATTGCAATCTTACTAAAAGAAATCTACAGATTCAATGCAATCCCTATCAAAATCCCAACACATTTCTTTGCAGAACTTGAAAGAACAATATTCAACTTCATATGGAAAACCAACAAACCTGAGATAACCAAAACAATCCTTTACAAGAGAAAAAATTCTGGAGGCATCATCATCCCTGACTTCAAGCTCTACTATAGAGATATAGTAATAAAAACAACATGGTACTGGCATAAAAACAGGCATGAGTATCAATGGAATCAAATTGAAGACCTGGTTATTAATCCACACACTTATGAACACCTGACTTTTGAACAAAGAAGCTAAATTATACAATGGAAAAAGGAAAATATCTTCAACAAATGATGCTGGCATAACTGGATGTTGACATGTAGAATGCAAATAAATCCATATCTACCCCATGCACAAAACTCAAGTCCAAATGGATTGAATACCTCAACATAAATCCAGCCCCACTGAACCTCATGTACTAGAAACGGAAGTAGCTTTGAATGCATGGGCACAGGAGACCAATTTTTAATACATCAGTAGTGCAGACACTGAGAGCAACAATTAATAAATGCGACCTCCTGAAACAGAAGTTTCTCGAAGGCAAAAGACACAGTCAAAAAGACAAAACAGCAGCCTACAGAATGGGAAAAGATCTTTGAAGGAATTGCTCAACATCCTTAGCCGTCAGGGAAATGCAAATCAAAATGACTCTTATAATACCACCTTATACCAGTCAAAGTGGCTAGGATCAAAAACATCTACGATAGCTTATGCTGTAAGAGGAACATTTCTCCATTGCTGCTGGGAATGCAAACTTGTACAACCACTTTGGAAATCAGTATGGCAGTTTCTCAAAAAATTGGGAATCAATCTACCTAAAGACCCACCAATACCACTCTTGGGCATATACCCAAAGGATTCACACTCATACCACAAGGAGATTTGTTCAACTGTGTTCACAGCAGCATTATTCATAATAGGCAAAACCTGGAAACAACCTAGATGTCCCTCCATCAAAGAATGGATAAAGAAAATGTGGTGCAATTACACAATGGAGTACTATTCAGCAATAAAGAAAAACAGTATCATCTTGAAATTTGCAGTTAATTGGATGGAACTAGAAAAAAAAACATAAATTTGTTACCTCACTCTGGTAACTCAGGTCCAGAAAGACAAATGTGGTATGTACTCACTCATAAGTGGATATTAGATGTAGAGAAAAAGAAAATGAACCAATGATCCATTATCCCAGAGAAACTAGGTATACAAGAAGAACCCTAAGAGAGACATACATGAATCCCCCAAGACAGGGAAATAGACAAGGTCTCCTGAGGGCATAGATGAGATCTCCTGGGTAAACTGGGAGGGGACAGTACAGGAGAACAGATGAGGGATGAGAACATTCAGGAAGGGGGTGGTTTAGTTGGGGGAGGTGGAAAGGAGGAGAAATGAAAGAGGATGGGGAGGTGAAGGACAAAAGGGAAGAGGAGAACGTGAGGGAATGGATTGGTCAAGAAGCGGGACAAATAGGTAAAGCAAGGAGAGATGTCTTGATTAAGGGAGCCACTAGCAAGAAACCTAGCAGTAGGGAAATTCCCAGGAATTCATATGGTTGACCTCAGCTAAGACCCTAAGCAATAGTGGAGAGGGTGCCTGAACTGGCTTCCCCTGTAATCAAATTGATGGCTACCTTAATTGTCATCATAGAACCTTCATCCAGCAACTGATGGAAGCAGATGCAGAGATCCACAGCGAAGCACTGGGCTGAGCTCTGAGAGTCCAGTTGAAGAGCGGGATGAGCAAAAACATGAGCAAAGAGGTCAAGACCAGAAACAGCTGACCTGAGCTAGTGGGAGCTCACTGACTCTGGACTGGCAGTTGGGGAACCTGCATAGCACCAAAGTAGGCCCTCTGAATGCGGGTGACAATTGTGTGGCTTGGTAAGTCGGTGAGGCCACTGGTTGTGGGACCAGAATTTATCTCTAGTGCTTGCACTGAATTTTTGGAACCCATTTTCATGGAGGGATACCTTGGTCAGCCTAGATCTAGGATGGAGGGCCTTGTTCCTGCCTCAAAGTGATCAACTTTGTTTATTCTGCATAGGGAGCCTTACCCTCCCTGAGGAGTGAATGGGGGTAGAGTAGAAAAGAGGTCAGGATTGGAGGAGGAGAGGAGGGATTGAGAACCTGGATTGGTATGTAAAATAAGAAAAGATTGTTACATACATACATACATACATACATACATACATACACATGTACGTACATACGTACGTACGTACATACATACAAACATACATACGTACATAAAAGAATGTGCAGTCTTGACCACTCAACTTCTCACAGATGCACACTGCTCTGTACAAGAGGTTAATAACATTCATGGTTGTTTTACAGCAGCCTGCCCCTTATGGAACAGTTCTCCTGTAAATTATCAGAAACCTTGAAGTTCAGAAGATTATGCCACCTCTCATGTTTTCTCCTCCAATCTTAACTTCAAGCATGCTCACAGCTAAATGACCATTTTTCTTATCAATCTATGCTGTTACCTTAGTACAGTTAATTCTTTCCCATTGTCTTT
The DNA here is from genome assembly GCA_004026605.1 of Ondatra zibethicus. NCBI lineage: Eukaryota > Metazoa > Chordata > Mammalia > Rodentia > Cricetidae > Ondatra > Ondatra zibethicus. The sequence continues at coordinate 24,895 of PVIU01020821.1, read as the reverse complement.
AACATGAATTTCTGTTTATTTTTTTAACTTGGAACAATATTTTCTATATAATAGACTTTTCAAAACAGGTGGGAAAATATATTTGCTCATTGAGTGTCCAGATTGATGAATTTTCCATAAAGTCTAATCTAAAATGCACTGCAGGCACATGCTCCACTACCGGCAGACCCATTTAAACCAAACACAGGGGTTAAGGTTTTTCTGTTTGCCTTTAGTGACTCCACCGTTTTTTCCTTTGGCTTTTTCTTGGCATTTCTTTTCTTTGACACTTGTAGTCACATCTGCAGTATCCTCTAGTCCTTCCTTTGGGAGTGTGTTGGGAAGAAAGAAAAAGGGGATGCTGGTCAGGACATTCACTCCTGCACAGATCAAAAAGCCGACCCACCAAGCACCAACCCAGCGCGTGTCAGTGGGAGTTATGGTCAGGTCATCTGTGGAGAAATACAGATATTTTGTTAGCTTGATTCATTCTTTCTGGTGTAAATTGTAAAAAATTGTTAAGAATCATAATCCCATCTAAACGCAACATTTGTGTATTGTTTGTAAATTTTTCACATTTGTTCTTGTTGAAGTTATTTACTGCGGATCCTGCCTCTACTCCTAAATGCTATGATTACAAATATCTGCCACCCCTTTGGGCAAATTCAGACCTGTAGAAAAACTGTCTCAGTTTGATCAATTGTGTGGAGATAAAATTATCTAAGAAAGAAAGTTTCTGGCTTTTTATAAAGCATAGTAGTTAAAACTTCATTTCAAAATCACATAAAAATAATTTGAGGCATTTAAGGAACCAGATTTAACCTGATGAGTTCATATATCAAAGCATCACATTGAGTGAGAAAGGGGAGTGGACAGACAGTTCAGTGACTAAGAGTTATTGCTGCTCTTGAAGAGGTCCTGGGTTCTATTCCCAGCACACTCACAGAAACTTACTATTGCCTGTAACTCTGATTTTACATCTGAAACTCTCTTCCATACTCTGTAGGCACCCATACACATTGTGCACAGATATATTCATGTATGAAAATTAAGGCAGTAAAACATCATGACAATTTTTGTTTTGTGCATTCATTAAGAAAATTAACCAGTTTGATCTAAACATACATGGTGATATATTGCCAGAGGCCATGTCATAGGAGTAGCAGACAGAAATTAATCTTATGGAATGTAGCCCAGAGAATGAAAAAGTTAATGGGTACATACTGGAGAGGCAGAACCTTTGGAGGATTGTTTCCAGAATGCCATTTATATTTTCTGGGCTTCATTATGTTTGCTACTGCCATGTTTTGGCTGTATTTGGCATGGTATAATTTGTATGAAGGAACCTCACTGTAACTAATATACCGTGATTGTTTCTTGAAAAATATTCCACTCGTCACTGGGCAATTTATTTGTAGATAATGATAAAGATGATTTTCATAAGAGTAATGGTGCTTAATTGAATCAACGATTTGATTGGACTTTCTGAGTTAGCATAAAGATGCAGGTAGTTAGGACTATTAGTAAAGATGATTAGGGACATGATTTAAGTTATTCTGTCAGCTGCTCCAATAAAACATACAGAAAGTATAATATAGTCTAGTAGCTACCTTGCTTTTTGTTATATAAGAGATTTTCAGGAGATGGAAAATAAGAGCAGGAAAGTTTCATGCATCATAGACCCATGAATTCTTCTTGTGTAAAAACAAATGATTAAAGAAAATAATTGTGTCCCTGCACCCAAAGTTAGGCCTGAGTTTCTTGGTAATATACATTACATAATTAATCACAGGCCCCATATGCACCTTGAAAAAACAAAGTTTTGAAAAGAAATTAATTGACCCTATTATGTATAACAAAAATAGATTGTTAGCTGACATCTCATTTAAACTTTCTTCAGAGTAGAGTGAAAAATAGAAATTCACTACACTCAAACCACAAAGAGGAGCCTGACAGTATAAACGAACTAGATAAAATATGCTTAATTTGCCTAAATGTTTGTTATTCCATAATAAAAATGTCATTGCTTTGGGGTGAACATGTTCTGATAGGAAAATTAATACAAAGAAAATTGTTTAGTATTGGGCTTCTGACGAAAACATGTAACTTGTGATCTTAATGTAATTTCTTCTTCCATAAATATTTTAATTTGTTTTTGGAAAATATGTAACATGTGGTTAGTGAGGTAATCTTTCCTTCCATGTATATTCTTTTTATTATGAGGTACTAAATGGATAACAAAAACATAAGACATAGGAGAAAGGGACACATAGAGGAAAAGCATCAGAAAAGAGAAGAAGAACATCAGGGAAGAATCAAAAGTGTACCAGAAGGAAAGATACAGCTGGAGAACAACTGGAAGGAGAAGTAACAGAAAAATAACAGTGTAAAAGAACTGAACAGACATAGAATTGAGTAAGAGCAACCAGCAGAGAGAAAAACAAAAAACTAAGCTTTAGCCCTTAGATAAAGTGCCCATGGGTGTCTGTGCATATGTCCAGTAGTTAACCTCCTCTATAGCTCTCCTGCAATTTCTCTATCCTTCTAGGGCTAGGCCCCTTGCAGAAATATATTTTCTAGCAGTTAATGAATCTGCTATATAAAAACCTTTTTTTAATTTTTTTGGTTTTTCGAGACAGGATTTCTCTGTAGCTTTGGAGCCTGTCCTGGAACTATTTCTTGCAGACCAGGCTGGCCTTGAACCCACAAAGAACAGCCCGCCTCTGCCTCCCGAGTGCTGGGATTAAAGGCGTGCACCACCACCACCCAGCTATAAAAACCTTTTAAATCGGTGCTTGTGACATAACAGAAAGATATTTTCATTATCCACAGTGACTGCCTCATTGAGAAAAATCTATGTGAGTAAATCCTCTGATACCAAAGGTGCAGCTGCAATGTTCTGGGAGAATAGTGGATTCTCGATTAGAATGTAACATTTTATCCTTACCTCTGATCCTCTTAGGTCTTCAGACTGTATGTGGTGATAATATGCCTAACTAAGGATCAAAGGAGGTAGCAGGATAGCAATCTGGAGCAGTCTCTTACACTGTAGAGACTATACTATATAAATAAAATGTATTTTACCTGTATTCACAGACCCAGTGTCTACATAGATGTTTGCAGAGAAAGATGCCAACAAAAGTCCAATAAAAGGGCCAACAATGTTTCCTGTTTCTAAAATCCCTGGAAGTAAACAAAAATAGGAAGTTACACAACCACACAAAGAATTTGCTTGCACAGTAAAAAGAAGCCTTGAGATTGAATTATTTTTAACATTAGATTTATTTTCCTTCCTTTGCAGAGCTTGGTCCAAATCTGGCAAAATTGGTAAGTACTATGGAACAATGATCTTGTACCCTGTAAAGATTTGTCATTTGTATTGCTTTAATAAAACACTGATTGGCCAGTAGCTAGGCAAGAAGTACATGTGGGGTGACCAAGCAGGATGTATAGGCAGGGTGACCAGAATAGGAGAATTCTGGGAAGAGGAAAGGCTCAGTCTGCAGTCATTACCCAAACAAAGAGGAAGCAAAATGACAGGTGGATATCGGTGAGTTCAATGACAGCCTGATCTACAGCGTGAGTTCCAGGACAAAGATACACAGAAACCCTGTCTCAAAAAGCTAAAAAGTAAAGATAGAAGAAACAGAGGTTAAAATAAAGCCACCTAAAGAAGAAAAATACACAGAGAATCTTGATACTGTACGTTATTATGTTCTCTTTGAATTCTTTGAATGCTAAGGAAGGAGCAACAGCTGCTAAAACATACTTGTTTATAAATGCTGCTAAATTAATCCAAGATAGGTATTTTGAAATTACCTTGACTTCAAAATTGAAGTCAAAAGGTATGTTACTTTGAAGAAGAGATTTTTGCTTTTGTTTCCAAAGGAAATGAGAGGCTGTGGATTCATTCTGCATTAAGAAAAATCAGGTTTGATCAAGAAAGACCACCTGAAAAATATCTGGTAGGAACAGAAGCCCTGTATGGCAGATTTCTACATCCAGAACAGGTTCAACACTACTACCTGAGATGATCAAGACTCACAGGAAACTCCAGTCAGGACTTGATCATAATTGTAAATTTTATTTAGGTCCCCATAAGATTATCAGCGGCCCCAACCAGCAGTAACTAGCCTGGAAACCTAGGCCCACATTCCAAGAAATGGACAATGGGTGCTCTTGTTTGTTGAAAAAAAAAGAGGGGGAAGTGGTACAGGACAATTCTGTATTCTGTCAATTATGTTTTAAATAAATGCTGATTTGCTAGTAGTCAGGCAGAAAGTATAGGTGGGACAACCAGAAAAGAAGTAGAGATGGTGCACTGAGAACAGGAGTATTCTGGGAAGGAGGAAGCCCATTCCTCCCCAGTCCTGCCTAGACATGGAAGAAGGAAGATGTGGCCTGCCCTGCCCAAAAAGGTACCTAGCCATGTGGCTAACATAGATAAGAACAATGGGTTAATATAAGTTATAAGAGTTAATAAGAAGCCTGAGCTAAGGGGCCAATCAGTTTATAAATAATGCAGACTCTCTGTGTGATTTCTTTGGGACCTAAATGGCTGTGGGACCTGGTGGGAAGACAGAAACCAGGTAGGGCAGAACCATCCATCAACAAGTCATCAGCTGTGTACGAGTGGAAAAAGAGCTGAGCACAACCACACAAACAAAGACATAAGCATGCATGGATTTACTATCTCTGCTCTTGTCGGTGTGACCAGTGGATTCAAGATCCTGCTACTGTGACTTCTCTGTTGTGATGGAATTATAAGCCAAATAAATTATAAGTCCTCTCTCCAAGGTTGCATTTCCTCACAGAAACAGAAAGGAAACTAGCACCATCTCAAAAACTGCTATGGATTTCTTGTAATGTGTCTTCATCAAAGGCCTTCACTCAAAACTTCTTTCCAAAGAAAGAATGTGTCCTCATAATGGCAATTCTCTTTGATGCTTTCCTGATCATCTTTCTTTTCTTATTATTATTTTAATTTTCTTTGTCTCTTTCAATCTCACCTGGTTTCTTTGATTCCATCAACAGCATCTTCCAACTTTCTGAGCCATTTCTACTCACATAAAACCAGATATGAACTTCAGCTTCCTTACGTTTCTCTACTTTATACTTTGTTTTTCCTCTTTCTCTGTGGTTCTATGGGTTAGTCCTCCTATATTTCACTGATCTCTCAACACACACCTCTTCTGGTTTTTTTTGTTCTGTCAAACACCCCCTGCTGTTTGATGCCCTGTAGCTAATGATTCCCACAAGATCTCCAACCTCCATTCTTCCTTCCTGCCCTTCACCGTGCTCCTTGACTCCTCCACTCTCATTGTGCTCAGATGTTTCCTGATTTTAAGATACTATCTTGGCACCAGTGACCTCTGTCATAGATCACTTTTTTCAGTTTTGATCTTTATTCTCATAACTTATTTGACATTGTTGTCCAACTCATCGTCTGTCTGCTTCCTCTTAACACCTTCTCCAAACTTTGTTTATTGTTCACTTTATTCCCATGGAGGAGCTGTTTGACTTTTCTTCCTCTCACTCTACCCACGAGGGAAAAGAATCTGCCAGTGTGCTGCTATATGGATTCTCAGTACATACATGTCTTCCCACAAAAATGCCATTTATTCTTGTTTTAACTTATTGTCGAACATAGATAACTTTCAATTTTAACATTTAGCTTCTATATCTCTTGTGCTATAGAGAGCCACAGTGCAGCTATATTTCTATTTTTTTAAAGTTAATTGATTATATTTAAGTATTCATATATAATATTTATATATCTAAATAGATATTGATTTATAAAACTAAGCTATGTGTGTTCCAAGATACATGAGTCATGACTCTTAGTCACATCAGTATTGTTACCATATAAACTTATTTTACATATTTATAATAATTTTTCCACAGAACTTTGAGAAAAATATCCATATCCAAAAATTTATTGCACAAAAGTTTCTGTATTTTTTTAGATAGCTTGAAGGTATCTAAAAAGAATAACTAGTTTTATAAGAAAAAAATTAGTGCCAAATTAATAATTCTCCAGAGTGATGTTATTTTTAATTGAATTAATCTTGTCTTCTCTTATGCATTTTATTGTTGTTCATTTGTTTATTTTAAGTAATATGTATAAACTAATTGAAAAAATATCTCTATATACAAAGTTATGGACTAATAATCAGCTACAGGTGGACTGACTTAAGAGCATAAGCAAATTATTCCTAATAAACTAAGACAATTTAAGAGAAAATATAAGAAGGTATACACTAAATTGACTGTTGCCTGGGAGATGCATAGAATTTTTAAAGATATTTTCACATAGTACAAACAAAAGCATCAACTTTGATAGTTGTTAAAACTATGAAAATAAATCCAATCTGTAGAGACTGAGGTGTTTTAAGGACAGGAATGATATCATTAATTTCATAGAGAGGAAGGGTGCAGAGCCTCAAGGAGTAAACGAGAGCAGACTATAAATAAAAAACCATTTGGTGAACATGGTAGACATTATTGAAACAGGGTTGGTAAGGCTTATCCCGCAAGAATATTTACAAGAAAGCAACAAAAGAAAACACTAGAGTCAGACAGGAAGATCAACAGGTAAAAGCATTTTTCTCCTAAATCTTGCCCAAGGACCAGAGTCCAATCTCAAATCCAAATCTCGATAATTGTATCATGACCATCACACTGTCAAGAAAATGCACACACACACATACATACACACAGAGAGAGAGACAGAGACAGAGACAGAGAGAGAGACAGAAAGACAGAAACAAAGAGAAAAAAGTAAAGCTATTTTATAATACTACAGATATAAAATGGCCATAATGAAGTTTTAATAACTTATAGATGAAAGAATGATTAACTAAGCAGAAAAATAGATAAAAAACATTGTATCTAAGAACATTTTCTAGGAAATATTTGTGAATCTCTAAAGGTTTAGAGATAGTGTGGCAGCATCAGAGGACTGTAGGATCAGCACCTAAGAGGTGAGAAGCTGCTTGCTGAAGCTACTTGTCAGGAACTGCTGCTTAATTCCCCCATTGAACAATTTTATGGCCAATGGTGCCATAGCACTCTGTTCATGGTTCTGGAAACCACAGGTTTTCAAATCAATAACTGTTTTCAACCATCCCAGGACTTGCTTTGTTAAAAATGATCCCAAGTCTGATTTTCAAACTTACCAATGTATAAAGGGGAGTTTTCAGATTTGGCAAAATCTTCTATGTAGGAAATGCCCAAGGGTATGATGGGAGTTTCACCAATTCCTCGAATAAGATTTCCTACCATTACATATATCCACATTAAGGATTTAATTTCTTTTTCACAGTCTACATTAAAACAACAGAAAATTACATTAAGTGTTACTGACAGTTAATTCAAATTTGTCTTTGTTTCTTGAGGCCAAAATCCTATGATGACCATGAATAACTTATATAACTATGCCAGCTGTGAATTACTGAGTCACTCCTACTTCATCTTTTGAAAGAATACTTAGCTATGCTAATTACCACTTTACAGGAGAGATGACTTTACATCTTTTCCCAATTCAGTGTTTAGTGACAACATATTGGTTGTAAGAATTTACACCAAAAAAAAATAAGCAAGCAGTAAAATCCCGGATTTTGTTCAACTCTAAGAACTCAGTTTTTCACCAACTAGTAGACCCAGTTAGATAATATGTACACTGCATAATTTCTGCACAACATTGAGGATGGAAAAAGAAGCACACTGTGCTGATGTCTATCAATTCATGTTGTACTGATATAATACAGAGAAAATATTGATGGAAGTTTGAATTCCCCACAGCCTCAATTACTTTGTAAAAAATAAATATTTACCTGAGTAATGAACATATTTTCCCTATAGATCTTATCTTTTACTGTCAACATAATACAACATAATGTTTGTTTTAAGCTAAATGAACTGCCACTCTGTAGGGAAGCTCAACTTGGTGTTTTCAGCAAAGTAGACAAAGTACTCTCTCTTTGGATTCATCAGTGGATGCCCATAAATATCCTAAGCACAACTGGGTCCTGAGGTCTAACTCTTACTTATTCCTGATTAAAGTAAAATCCATTTCTATCTCTATGTATTCAAATTCTTTTATTTGATAAACATGATGATTTCAGTCTACAGATCACAGAATGACTCTCAACCCTCTTATAGGGCGGAACTAAAAGTGTCAGACTTTGGAGACTCAAGTGATTTCCTAGGGCATTGTACATGGAAGATTTTAACTTATTCACCAAAATGCAAGGAACACAATGGGTGGATTTTCAAAGGTCAGTTCAGGAGACGAAAATGTGCAAGCATTGAGGTCACTATTTCACCTTGCTTTGCTTAGAAGGTTTCTGTAGGTCAGACCTTCAGAGATGGCTGATCTTTGACTCTCAAGTTATTTTGATCTCCACAGACTCCCTGGGAACAATGACATTCCAAGCCTTGGAGACTGCTGCAAATTCTGTTGCATGGATCTAGCATAAGATGCAGAAGTTTTGGCCTGAGGCGATCCTGCTGAGACAGTATCAGACTATGTGTCCAAGAGACATGTTGGGTTCTTTAGCATACTTGATTTTAAAAATACTCTTTAAAATGTGTTACCTTGAAGAGCAAATGTGCACCATGTGTGGTCAGATGCCCAAGAAGGACAGAAGAAGGCACCCAATTCCCCAGAATTGAAATGAAAGGGGTTTGTGAAAAATCTGATGACAGTGATATGAACAAATTGGGCTCTCTGTAAGCATGGTGTAATCCTCTGAATGGAAATGCCTCCTCCCCTTTAGAGGCTTGGGTATTAATACTTAGTCTCCAGTAAGTGGTATTTGGGGAGGTGGAGGAAGAATGTCACTGGAGATACCTTAAAGAGGTCAGAGCCTCACTCTACTTCCAGTTTGTTCCCTCTCCCTTATATTTATAATTCAGATTTGAGCTCCAAATTTTATGCTCCTGCTCCCACTTTCCCTGCCATGATTGAGTCTCATTCCTCTGATGATGTGGGAATCCTCTGTGTGCTGTCATTACCATTAATGAATAAAGAAACTGCATTGGACTGTTGATAGGGCAGAACTTAGGTAGGTGGAGAGGACTGGGCTGAATTCTGGGAGAAAGAGGGTAGAGTCAGAGAGACACCATGGAGCTGCCAGAATCAGACATGCTGAATCATTGCCGGTAAGCCACTGCCACATGGCGATATACAGCTTAATAGAAATGGGTGAAACTAGTCTAAGAGTTAGCCAATAAGAAGTTAGAGCTAATGGGTCAAGCAGTGTTTTAATGAATATGGTTTCTGTGTGATTATTTCAGTTCTGGCCAGCCAGGACAAACAAGCGGACTTTGTCTTAACATTCAGGATTTTCCACTTGTGAGTTGTGACTCTTTTGGGGATGACCCTTTCACATGGGTGAAGAATACTTGATAACATGGATATACAAATCATTCATAACTGTAGCAAAATTATAGCTATGAAGGAGTACCAAAACAATTTTATTGTTGATGGTCCCCACAATTAAAGTGTTGAACATTAGAAAGACTGAAAACAACTGCTTTAGCATCATAAGCACAAATATATTCTTCTGTCTATGAGGTCCCTTGCCCATGGTAATCTATCAAAGAAAAAGAAAAGTAACTAATACATGCAATAAATACTTTAAAATAGCATCTGGCTGTGTCTGTGGGGCATGTATAGTGATGAGTCACCATGGCTCTGACATAATCATTGGATTGACCTGTAAAAGAGTCATAAGATCTATTGATGGAGTCATAGGACTGGCAGTATTGCGAAGTACTGACAGGTAACAGGTGGTGTTAGTTAAAGGAAGTTGGTCATTATCCTTGTATGTCTAAAGAGGTTATATCTCAGCAATTCCTGTATCTTGTTTATCATTCTTTATGCCCACCAAGAAGTGAAGAACAGCATGAACCAAAGCTCATCTCACCATTTTATTCTGCACATAAACATGGAGCAAAGTGACCATGGAATAAACTCTCCAAAATAGTAAGTGAAAACAAACTTGTCCTCCCTTGAGTTGTTTGGAATTTTGATCACATTAGTGAAAGTTACTAATACAATTTACAAATGGCAGAAGCCAGGATCACAGTGCATGAGCCCATAGGAAGTAAGGGAACCACTACTGTTTGGTTGAATTGAAAAGCCATGCTTCCCTTAAAAATGGAAAAGGAAACTGAAAGACAAGTTACTGTGTAATCAATGAGTTGTGAACAGTGACAATGCACCTGCTTTTTCATGGTGTTTGAGGCACAGTACAGACCTGGGAAAGTTTCTGTCTGTAAATCTTTTTGTATCATAATTGTGATGGCTAGTTTGTATCAACTTGACACAAATCTACATATACCTGAAAGAAAGCATCTCAATTGAGGAACTGCCTCCAACAGATTGGCCTCTGGTCATGTGTATGAGACATTTTCTTCCTGGCTAATTGATGTGAGATTTCACAGAACACTGGGTAGTATCATCCCTGGGTCACTGGGTCTAGACCATATAACTGAGGTAGCTGAGCAAGCCAGAGGACCTAGCCAGTATGATGCACTCCTTAGTGCTCTCTGCTTTGTTCTCTCCCTTCAGGTTCCTGCCTTAGCTTCCCTCATGATTGGGTACAATTTGTAAGCTAGATAAACTCTCTCCTACCTGAGTTGATTTTAGTCCATGTTTTATTACAGCAACAGGAAACCATACTAGATGAATCACATAGATCATATCATAAGTCTAGATCATACTTATAAGTCATTTTCTCTTGTGGGACTAATTCTACAATGGTGCTGGAGTAGATATCTTTTGCTTATTTTTAAAATACCCACACTAAGAGACAAAGGAGTCTTATTGATTATATTCAGACTCAGGGATCAGAGTATTTCATGTTATTCCATAGCTCCCTTCCATGAAGAGGGAAATAAAGATTGTTCACTTGTCTTAGGTGCCTAATAACCCAGTGTCACATTCAAAGTCCTTCATAAAAGAGTGCTCTGTGCCTGAGTCTCTGAGAAGAAAGCAATAAGTAGGACTTGTCACCTTTTGGGTCTGGTGTCGGTGTGAAAATCTGACTTCTGTTTCCTGAACACAAGAAGCTGTTTGAAGACAAGTTACTTGAAGTTGAGATCACTTTCTCATATTCGTATCTGTGTGGACACAGAAAAAATTCACCATGAGGACCTGAGAGCAATGAGAGAATCTACAGATCATCCTGCTTCCCTAAAAACACAGTATCCAGAGGCTGTGCAGACATACATTCACAGCAGTCATTCTGACCATCATGAATCCTATTGCTGGGCCAGAGAGACAACTCAACAGGTAAAGAACTCTCTGCACAGCCTGATGACCTGAGCTCAGTCCTGGGAATTACATGAAGCTGGAGGAAGAGGAGTGAATCCATAAAGTGGTCCTCTGATCTCTACATGTGAATACCTATACCCAACATGCATCCTCAGACACATACACACACACACACACATAAATAAATAAATAGATAGATAAATAAATAAATAAACAGAAACAGAAATCTGTATCATGAAGCTGGACATGTAGTTGTAGGGCTGAACTCCACAATGCATTAGCAGGGTGTAGTGGTCCTTGCCTGCCATCCTAGTACTGGAGAGGAGGAAGCTCAAGGTCCCTCTCAGCTGTGCACCTAGTTTGAGGTGAGACTGGGCTTCACAAGAGCCTTTCTAAAATAATAACAAAACACAATAAAAACAAATAGGCAAACAAAAAGCAAAACCCAATTTTAAAAACTTGAATGAATTAAAATAATAAACATCTCTTAATATTTATTATATTTAAATAATTGTATATAATTATATATTTAAATATTAAATATCATCAAAAGAAATTGCTTATCACTAAAAAAGTCCCCATTCCTTATAGTTATCTCTCAAGCTTGTACATGTAGGTGACATAGCTTTCAGGTTCTGTAATACCAACCCTCTTTGATTTCTAAATGACTATTTCCTAGAAATCAGTGGGGAGAGATAAAGAATAAAAGCAAGAAAGAGAAGGAGATTCACTAAGTATCATTGAGATGATAAAAGCTTTAGAGAGACACAAAACTACAAAACAAATCAAGGCAGTTGCTCTGCATTTTCTGAGCTGTCGTCATATTCTCCATTTTTGAGAATTCCAACAATTGTTCTCACAATGTACTCATTTATTTCAACAGGAAAAAGAGTTCATGTGTCACAACAAGCGGTAACAGAATCCATCTCCTGACAAGGCAGTGCCATGAGAAAAAAAAGTGCAAATTAACTTTGGTCATTTAAATTGAGCAAATCACCTAGGATCAATTTGTCCTAGAAAGAAAATGACAGTCTGCAATAGTGGAGGAGAATGTGTCCATCTAAGACTCTTCTGATTGTAGGCATGCAGGGTTTCCTTTCTTTCTTTTTATTTGTTTATTTATATACAAGTGTTCAACATTCTAATTTTTAAGCTGCATAATATAGCACAGGAGACAGAACTGTAACCCTCAGAACTGCTGCCTGGATGTCCCCATAGATCTTGCCAGTGATGTGTGGATAGGAGCCTGTGTTTCTCTTCTCATGACGCAATGAGGACAGGCAAGCTTCAAGGAATTACCACCTTTGGCAGAAGGTGGGAAAACTTAATAGTAGTCAAATATATCCTGACATTAATTTGAATAAAATAGAAACTAAAAAATAATTTTAATTCCATGTGCATACTTTCAGTTCCCCACAAATCACTGAAAGGTGAAAATATCCTTCATTTCATTCATTATCCACTTAACACAAGGTTGTGCACTCTATATCTATTTATTCCCAACTGACAATAAAATGGCAGAAAAAGGTCAAAATGAAACAGGGGAATGGCCATTTCCTCGCAGATAGAGAAATCTAGAGATGAGGATGTAGTTCAGTTGGGACATTAGTGCCTGGCAAACACCAATCCTGGGTTTGATCCTAAGCACTCAATAAACACAAGCATGATGGATCAGGCCTACAATTCTACCACTCAGGAGATGGAGACAAAAAGATCAGAAGTTCATGATTGTCCTTAAATACAAAGTAAATTCAAGGCCAGACTGAGCTACATGAGATTTTCTTTAAAAAATGAAATAAATATATATGACTTGTGAAATGCCAGATGCCTCCATGGGTACAGATGCCTGTGTGCAAGCCTGACAACCTAGACTGCATGTCAGGTCCCACAGAGCAGGCAGACAGATGCTACTCCTGGGAGTTGTTTCCTGACCTCTTATGAAAGCACACACACTCCCCCATCAGAACAAAATAGGAGAAAAAATATTCTGAATGAGGGATTAAAAATGTGGTCACTTAAGCTCAATAAAACCTTAAGTTTGGGATATGGATATAAGAAAGGCCCCTGAATCAGAACACAAGGGAAAATAACTACCATGCATCCGGGAACAATAGGGAATGTTTCAGGTCTCTACTGAATACTGCATGAAGAGACTCCAAACTCAGGGCCCAGCTGAATACATGAAGCAAAGTCTAAGGTGAGGGGTAAAATGTGCATAAGGAATAGCAAGATCCTCAGATTCATCCTCTGTCTCTCCAAATGGAAAAGCTAACAGGTAGGAAAAGATCCAAACTGGTACAATGAGGATGCAGAGGACAAAAAGGAGAATTATTTTGTTTTAAAACTCCATGCATTAAAAGATGATGCTTCCATTCCTTTCTAGCTGGTGGCCAAGTTTCTACCTATTCAGAAATTACAAAAATTTCTGCTTTGGCTCACAATTTACACATGTTTCTGAGATAGCTTAACATCAGCTGGTCGAGCTCATTCACTAGCCAGTCCAACTCAGACACAACCCAGTCCATCTCAATCATAACTCAGTCCAGATCAGTCACCACTCAGTCGAGATCAGTCACCATCCAGTTCAGATCAACCACCAGTCAGTCCTGTCTCAATCACCTGTTGATTCATCCTACTGAAAAAGACAAAAGACTCACATTAACCAAGTCTTTATACAGAATTACTGTGGTGTAGGTTCTTCTGTTCCTGTGTTGCTTTCATTGGTTAATGAATAAAGAAACTTCTTTGGCCTAGTTGATAGGGTCGAATTTAGGTAGGCAGAGACAACAGAACTGAATCCTGGGAAGAAGAAGGGCAGGATCACAGAGAAGCCATGGATCCTCTGCCTGAGATGAATGCTGGTTAGAATCTCCAGTAAGCCACTGCCACATGGCAAAACACAGATTAATGGAGATGGGTTAACTTAATATGTAAGAGTTAGCCAATAAGAAGTTAGAGCTAATGGCCAAGCAGTAATTTAATTAATACAATTTCTGTGTGGTTATTTTGGGTATAAGCTAGCTGGGTGGCCAGGATAAACAAAGGGCCCCTCTCTCCTTCAACATTTCTATTTATCTTTCTGTTGTTATTCTTTCTTACGTATTTACAAATAATGAAATGTCATCTATGGGAGACATTATTACAGTAAGTCAAAGAGAAACAAAACCTTCACATGAAGAAGCCAGAGGCACACATACAGAAGAAGAGAATCACATAGAAAAACAGTTCTTGAGAAATAAAAAGATGTTCCCTCAGAGGAAATATTCAAGGTAGAGAGGTGTCCTTGACAATAAAAATTTAGAAATAACCTAACACCAGTTCCATGCTCTGGATTGAAGAGCCTGGATGACAAAGCTAAATCTCCCAGAAAGTAACTAAAAGATTCAAAGACATGAAATTAGAAATTTGCCAATATGAATGAAATATAGGACTCCAGTTACCAAGCAGTAGCTGCAGAAGAAGAGGATGAAGATATCATCAGAAACAAAAGAGTAAAAAAATCTTTACTAAATGTCCTGACCAAAAGCAACTGATGGAGGTGGCAAAGGACTTAAACTAATCATCATCAGTGTCAAACTGTAGAGATAAAAGAGAAACCAGTCACAGTAGTTAGAATACCAATTCTAATTTCAAAATGCACAAACTTTGAGGCAATGTTTCCAACGGCTTAGGGAATATTTTCTCTATAGAAAAAAGTGTGAGAAAGTAAACAGGGAATCAGAGTATAGGATGTTCCTCTAGTGAGTAATTAAGCATAAGAAAGAGGCCAAGAACGGGTGTTGTGGTGGCTCATCCTTCTAATACCAACACTTGGAAGACTGAGTCAGGAGGATCGCCAAGAGTTTGAAGCCAGACTAAGCTACATAATGAATTCTAACCTGGGTTTTATAACAAGATCTTATCACAGAAAGAAAAACAGAACAGCACTAGTGATATAACTCGGTGTTTAAGAGCACTTGTTGCTCTTGAATAAGTTCTAGGTTCATTTTCTAGCACCTACATAGTAGCAGACAACCATCTCTAAATTCCAGTTCCTGGAAGAAATTACATACTCTTCTGGTCACTGTGGGCACCAGACACACATATAGTGTGCAGATGTACATGCAGGTGAGACACTCACACAAATATAATTGATTAAAGATCTTAAAAATGAAATGAAAAAGTGGTATGGGATTATGGTCTGTATTCTGTCAATTATATTATGAATAAACACTGATTGGCCAGTAACCAGGCAGGATGTATAGGTGGGGCAACCAGACAGAAAGTAGAGGTGGGTCAATGAGAACAGGAGCATTCTGGGAAGAAGGAAGCCCATTCCTCTGCAGTCCTGACCGGATCACAGAAGCAAGATGTGACTGTCTTGCTGAAAAAGGAACTGAGCCATGTGGCTAACACAGATATGAATGATGGGTTAATATAAGTTATAAGAGTTAAGAAGAAGCCTGAGCTAATGGGCCAATCAGTTTATAACTAATTTAGCCCTCTGTATGATTTCTTTGGGACTTAAAAATTGCAGGAACCAGGCAGAACATAAATTGCGACAACAAATGATGATCAACGTCTGGGCAACTGCATCCACATAAAGCCTGAGAGATTGGGAAGTAATTCTAGACAGAAAAGAATAGAGTTAAGTATCATTTATTGATAGCAGCATTTTCTCAGTTGGGCTCTTCTTGCTAGAGGCAAGCACACTCATCTAAGAGAGGCTTCCTTACTCAGTTTAAGCTGTAAAGCCTTTCAGTTCTTTTAAGAGGTCCTGCCACGAAACACTTAAATGGTGCTGATGAAAAGCTGACCACATGCTTTTTGGTTTTCAGCTGTAGCAGTAAAAAAGCCATGCCATTATAAAATGCTGGCTTTTTGTGCTGAAGCTTGCTCCCTGGAAGGGACCTTGAAATGCCATAGAGTTGTGGCAATAAACACGGCTACAGCCAGTACCTCTGCCATGAGGCTGGAATCTCAGAAAGCTAAGAAATGGGCTGGATCCAGCGTCAAAGCCACAGCTTTAATCCTCTACATATTGCTTAGCAAATTAAAGACTCACGTGGTCAGAAAAAGAAAGATATATAGTAAAGAGATATTCAAAGACAAAGAAGACTTCTAAATGGTTTACAGTGTGTTAAAAATATATACAGGTTTGGGAGAGAAAAGAAAAAGGTTAATATCCTTAAGAAAAAAAAGAGAGACTAGTTGGGTGTGGTGGCACACGTCTTTAATCCCAATTCTTGGGAGGCAGAGGCAGACAGATATCTGTGAATACAAGGCGGGATGGCACACACCTTTAATGCCAGCACTGGGGAGGTAGATACAGGGGGTCTCTGTGAGTTTAAGGACAGCCTGGTGTACAGAGTGAGTTCCATGAGAAAGATACACAAAAATTGTCTCAAAATCCAAAAAGTAAAAATAGAGGTTTAAAAGAAATAGAGGTTAAAATAAAGCCACACAAAGATGAAAAATACATATAGAGTCTTGATACTGTATGTTATTATGTTCTCTTTAAATTGTTTCAATGCTGAGGAAAAAAACCAACAGCTGCCAAAAGGTATTTTTTTATAAATGCTGCTAAATTAATCAAAGATAGGTATTTTATAATTTTTATTCTATGCAATAAAATCAATATACATAGACCTGGTACATTATTTCTTAGTTTTTACTTTAGGAAAAAAATAATGAGAAAGGTTAGTAAATCTCTTTGTTTTTACTACTATAAAAAGCTGTTATGACATCACCAATCACTTACATGTACAAACATCAACTCTACACATGATTTGTGCCCTAGAAATCACTTCATCTAATGAGTCTGAAAGCTTCTTTGAATACGCAGTTAGGTCACAGCTTTGCCATAGCTGTGAAAGAAGCTCTGTCCCCAGAACACAAGGTCACACTTGCAAGTAACTGTCATCAGTGTAAAAACTTCACACACCCATGGTCTTGTCATCAGTGTAAAAACGTCACAAAACCTCACGTAACTGTTATGAGTGTAAAAGTTACTTCACAGTCTATCTACCTCCATCAAACCCAGAATGATTCATCCACACTACTGCATGCGAAGCACGGGCAGTCTCATCCCCAGTTCTTAAGTAAAATGCAGAACTCTGCAGGATCTTCCACTGTCAAGCCTTGAGATTATAACAGAAATGTATTCAAAGGGCATGACTCTATGGGCTACAGAAAAAGGAACTGAATATCAAATGTTAACTGACCTTATCCTTTCTAATTTGACAGCTAAGGCAATGAGACTTAATTGGTTTCTTGTGCCTACTCATAAAGACAGCTCCATCTTCTATCTTTTAATTCTCAGGGATCGTTTCACACTGCTACAGATGAAATCACTTCATTCAACTTCAGCCATTTGCTCTTCCCAAGACTTCATTTCATTATTATAACAAATTCTATTATCTTTAGCAAGCTAAAAACTATCTAAAAAACTAAATAGATTTTTCCAAGCCTGATTCACAGTCCTCAGTTTTCCCTGAGCAGACTCATCTTTAGCCTCTTAGAAGCTTTCAGATATGTAAATGTTTTATGCTGTTCAAGGTATTTTTGGTTTTCCAAGCAAAGTTAATTCTCTCCTTTTTATTGAAGCTTTCTTTTTTAAACATTTTTGCCTGACTTCTTTCTCAAAAGATACCAGTTGAACTGGCTTTAGCTGGTCTTTAATTTGCTCATAGCTTCTTTGTACACTTTCCATTCTGCCTTAAAATTAGCTTCATACACTTTTTTTCTGCATCTGGTAGTTCCCTCCATCCAGGTGCAATTTTTCTAATGAGTTCTGAAAGTTTTGCATCTGGTTGTTTAGCTTTAAATTTGGGTAGCTGTTCTGTAGAAAATCGAAGATATGAAGTCATAGGTTTCTTTGGATAATTACCCATGTTGGATAAAATACATTTCAGAATACAGACAAGGCTGAGCAGCGAGGGCATGCGACCCCCACAGCCCATGCACATCACGGCCCCCAAGTGACCAACTGCTTTTAGCGCACCCCACATTCCCCAGAACAGTACCATCCGTCGTTGGGCGAAGGATGCGCTGGCTTGGTGCCGCCTGCGGACAGCTGTCTTGGCACACACCATGGTGTTCACACAGCTGAACAAGCCGCCTGGGAACCCTGGGTGTTTGTTATCATGCCCGCTGGCTGAGCAATGGGCACTGTGGGATGCCTGGACTTCCGGTCTGAGGCAGGAGGTGGGGCAGACCTAGGTATTTTAAGAACACCTTGACTTCAAAATTGAACTCAAAATGTATGTTACTTTCGAGAAGAGGATTTGCTTTTGTTTTCATAGAAAATGAGAAGCTGTAGATTCGATCTGAGTTAAAAAAAAATTTGATCAAATAAGACCAGCTGAGAAATCTCCAGTAGGAACAAATAGCCCAGATGTCAGAGTTCTACATCCAGAACAGCCTCAAGACTGCTGCCTAAAATGATCAACACTAACAACATACTCCAGTCAGGACTTGATCATAATTCTAAATTTTCTTTAGGTCCCAATAAGATTATCAGTGCTCCCAACCAGCAAAAAGCAGCCTGGAAAACTATGCCCACATTCCCCAAAAAATGGACTATGGATGTTCTTATTAAAAAAAAAAGAGGGGGAAGTGGTGTGGGAGAATGGGCTGTATTTTATCAATTATATTTTAAATTAATGCTGATTGGCCAATAGCCAGGAAGGACGCATAGGTGGGATAACCAGACAGGAAGTAGAGGTGGGTCAATGAGAACAGGAGCATTCTGGGAAGAAGGAATCCCAATCCTCTGCAGTCCTGACCGGATCATAGAGGAAAGATGTGACTGCATTCCTGAAAAAGGTACTGAGCCATGTGGCTAACATAGATAAAAATAATGGGCAAATATAAGTTATAAGAGTTAAGAAGAAGCCTGTCAAATGAGCCAATCAGTTTATAACTAATTTAGCCCTCTGTGTAATTTCTTTGGGAGAGAAATTCCAACAACTAAAAAGAGTAGAGGGGAGGCAGGAGGAAGAAGAAGATGAGGAAAGGAAGCCAAACAAATTCATTCTGACACCCAGGCAAGCAAAATAAGAACTGACAACAATCCCTAGAAAGCAGAAAGAGTTGAGCATAATTTAAGTTTTACAATTTTCTGTGTAAGACACTTTGCTAAACATGAAAAAAATTAATATTTACATTAGTCTATCTCTTGCTCATCTGTGATTATATCAAACAGTAGACTCCTTGTATCTGGAGTGTCTAAATAGTCCTGATGAATAATGCAGCACAAGTTTAGGCAGATTCAGAGAATCCATTCAGGTGTCTCAGGTTCCTGAAAGCAGTGTTTCAACTCCCCACTTCATAGTGGACTGGATTGGACCTTAATGAGACTGAAGATCATAAGATTCACAAATCATATTGGTAGAGTGGAGACAATATCTTCTAATTTTCATTTTAGCATTCTGTACTTTGTGGGAGCATTGCTCTTCCCAGGGAAAAATTTCTGAGCCTCATTTCATGTAGGGAAGAGTTGAACCTAAAATTTAATCAAAGACTGGGATACTCACCGGCCCATCAGGAAATGAGGTAGGGATATTAAGAAACACCCTAGGCCCATAACCACACATCCAGCACCAATCATGAAAGGTCTGTGCAGTTTTGTTCCAAAATAACTCACGAAAATAATCAAGAAAAGGTTTCCTAGGAGAGATGAATGAGAATGTTGTTTCAGTAAAGTATTAGCAGATCATAGTCAACAGCCTCTCCATTGTTTAAAGAACCACCTTAAGAATTAACTATATATATAGGTGTGTATATGTGTGTGTGTGTGTGTGTGTGAGAGAGAGAGAGAGGAAGATAGAGAGAGAGAGAATTGTGACCCTGATGAAAAGTTCTCTTCCATTCTGAAGAATATTAAAGGGTCTATTTAGCAGTATCCAGCTCTTGGTAAAGAACAAAAAAAGCAGGTGTCAGCCTATATATCACCTCTGACCTTTTTTCTCATGCCTACTCTAACTCTATGCAGAATCAAATGGATTTATGTTTTTTAACTTAGTATTCAAAAAGTCCTTAATTTTTCAACATGGACAATCAGGATGTCTGCTTCTGCTGTCACATCCTTCCTTAGACCAAGCAATACTGTTAACAGAAAGGTCAGAGTCCTAACGCTCCAACTGCATCTTAGGTCTAGATTGCAGGAGTCAAAAGTTCAAACCAAAAATTCATCTCTGTGGTTTAAGAGAAAGCTTAGGTGTAAAACTCAGTGGGAAACCCCATTCTGATTTAGGGGCCTTTGATAAACATGCTTAAGAAATGAAAGAAAAAGTATGGCCTGGTGGCACAGACCTGCCATCCCCAGTCATAGGGGGTGGTAGGACAGGAAGACTGAAAGATCAAAGGTGGCCTGGGCTACAGAGTGAGTTCAAGAACAGTCTGGGAATCTTACTGTGAACATCCTAAAAATAAAAATTAAATAAAGGGACTGGACATAGATTGGTCGAATGTTTTGACTAATGTATGTGAGACTTACGTCCATTTAATCAGTATTATTCACAGAAGAAAGGGGAATTAAAAAGAAACAAATATATAAATAAGCACTCTACAAATCTCATACTTTTGGTCTGGTGAATATTTACTGTGCTCATACTATATATAAAGGAACAATCAGAAAACTCAAACTCACTTCTTTAATGGCTTAGAAAATATCTCAGTGATCTTAAATGTCTCAAAGATACTTGAAGACTGTTTTTCTTCCAATTCTATTTCTCTCTAGTCTGCTATCCACATAGAAGAGATGGTGCATTATTTTGAATGGTATGTGCCCTACCTCTGAATATTCATTATGCTTTCTCTCTCCAAGATATGTCATTGAGATCATCATGCAGAAGGGAATGTCCCAGGATCCAATTGTTTAAACTTTGTGCATCTCTCTAGTCTATTGATGAACAACCATGAATAGACAGAATCTTGTCTGAAATCTCTGTTGTTTGAAAGGAAAAGCATCCCTTCTTCACATTAGGCTTAGATGGCCTTTACATTGCCTTGCTATCCCCCTCAAATAATTTGTGGGAAGGTGTGTGGGAAAAGGTAAAGTGCTGTCTATGCCCTGGGAAAGTTGCTTGCAAACCTACCAAAACTACTCTTTGGTAGAGAAAAGTCTACCAAATGCTGCATTCACTGGTCAATGATTACATTTAAGACTTCCCTTAAGTCACTTGCCAGTGAGTGGT
Source organism: Ondatra zibethicus (assembly GCA_004026605.1). Classification (NCBI taxonomy): domain Eukaryota; kingdom Metazoa; phylum Chordata; class Mammalia; order Rodentia; family Cricetidae; genus Ondatra; species Ondatra zibethicus. The sequence continues at coordinate 3,454 of PVIU01020821.1, read as the reverse complement.
GGTATCATCATTTTCTACTTTAAATAAGACTTTTTTTTTAACCTTAGTTAAAAACCACTGACTTCATAAAAATTAGAGTTTTCCATGAAATTGGGTAGGAATTGTTTTCAATAATTACTAACTGGGCATTAGCATTTGTGTTCATGGTAGCGTAGAAAGCAATACTGACTTGAGGAGTCATCATTCTGTCACCAAAAGGCTTTTATCCTTGTGGTTGTTGTAAATACTGCAAAAGGCCATGCAACCTATAATTACTAGAAAATCAGATATAGATAATCTTTGCCTTGTTAAAATACATGAATATTCCTTCCTGACAGGATGTTTAAATATTCTGATAATTATACTTCAGTGTAACTGCATTCCTTTTGACCTATATAGTTATATTTTGTGCAATTAAGATATCCTAAAATCAGGTGGTATTGCGTTTGCAATAGGAGTCCTTAGCATAGAAAGATCATGACCCTCTTCCAACCCCATACTGGCTCTCTGCCACAAGAAGGATAAAAGACATACTCCAGAGCAAGCTGCAGTCTCTACCCATTTTTCATCCCTGCACACTTCTCCAGGTTCATGTTCTAACAACATCCACCTTCCCATAACACAGAGCTGACTTGATCCCCACACAAACTATTTGATGGTTCACCCCTGTACACATCTAACTATCACATTTACCTGTATGTTTCTCCTTCCGGATCACCTTTACGCCTTCAGGATACTGTCTTCCCTAGCACAATCTCTTCTGTAGGACCATGGATAACAAATGAATAGCACTTGCTGCATCTAACATACTAGAACACGATTGAATCTATGAAAAGTCTATGTAAGGCATTCATCCTGACTGCACTGTGAAAACCTAGGACACATGTAAGACATTTTATTCTGGGAGACAAGATGGAACAGCCTCAATGTGGTTTAGTTACTTCACATTTCTGAATTTCATGGCTGTTTTGGTTGAATACATTAAAAACATTTTCACTTTGAAGGAAATAAAAAATTAAGAACAAAAGGTTTCCAGGTCACTTTGTTTATAGAGGGCATCTTTCCCTCCTTCACCCTTTGTTCTGTTATGTTCATTACCCTCATTATCCAAATCTTGGAATTTTGTCTGACACAACTCAGACACAAGAAAGCATCCTCATCTTCCTCAGTACCTATGAGTGGAGAGCTGCCAACTTCCCAGGCACAGTGGGGGCAAAGAAGCATTAGCTCTTTCCTTCAGAACACCAGTTCCCCCAGGCTCCCACAGCAACCTTCTAAGGTGCCTTGAAAAAGGCCTTAGTGTCTGTCTGAGTTATCTAGTGATGAAATTAGATATTAATACCCTAAATCTTATTTCAATTTTCAGAAAAAGATACCATATCAGGGTATATGGTAAAAATTACATATTAGCATGGGGACATTTAAATAAATGGTTACTCCACACCCAGACCAGGCCATTCAATCACTTCAGAAAGCATGTAATAAAGTCATATTAGAAAATCTTATGCAGGAAATTAGGAGAGAATATCAATACATAATAATAAGTAAATGTAACTCACCAATCTCAAAACTCCCATTGATAAATCCAACTACAGATGTGGGGATATTGAATTGTCTCTCTATTTGTGTGAGCATGGAAACCACATAATTTCCTGATATTGATTTGGCTAGATAGGCCACTGTTAATGCCAACAGAAACATCTAGGAAGAAAATGTTTAAGAAAAAGTGAGAACTTTGTTTTCCAATTATATATCTGTCACCTACTCACAAAACAGCCTCTACCATAAGGTTTGTTACCAAATTAAACAGTCCTTAAACATGGAAGAAACTTGAAAATATAATCTCTTTTCTACCATAGTTCCTCACTCTGGAAATGCAGTTATAATAGTAGGTTAGCAGTGGTGAGTTTTGTAGAAAGGTATGACTGCTTTTTTATCAGTGTACCTTATTCACACAGAAAGATATGGAGCTATTCAATGTAAGACACAGTCATTGATGGATCTTCAGCATTATACAGTTATCCCCATGAAAAATGCTGTCCACTTTAAGGAAGGTAAGATGCAGAACACAGAATTAAACCAAAGCATATTTCTGCTCATGTTTTCAGGGATGACTAGTCTCTGGATGTCCTTGACTGTAGTATGCCCAGGCCTCATACTACAGATGCCTCAACGTGATGAACTAAACCCACTTAAAAACCTGAGAGGGCTTAAAAAGGAGAGAAAGAGAGAGTTTAACACAGCTGTTTGCTGGGGCATGCCACAGAGAGATTTCCTGACTTGGCAATAGTAGCAGAAAAAAGTTGCGCCATTTTAAAAATGTGGCTTCCTGGGCCCTGCCGCCACTGCAAACTCCGGGTATGGAGCATTTGTGGGCCCAGATATTTATGTGCCCACCTGGGGTCAGGAACAAAGTAACTGAGACCATGCCTGTGGTTTGAAGCCTGCCTGGGCAGGCAGCATGATCAGGTCTGCTAGGCATGCACAGGCATGAGAGCATGGTGGATTTCTGCTGCCATACAGAGAGATATTTCCAGGCTGTGCACTGCTCTGGATGGCAGATTTGACTGTAACTCAGATAAAAAGCGTTTATGTGTTGCATGCTCATTCTCCGGGTTGGAGTGCTGAGCATGGCTCTTGCTTGGAATGGGGGCATTGCATGCTGTGACTCGGAGGTACAAGTGACTCAGAGGCACAAGCAGCTCTGCCATGCTAGAGGTGCAGTGCACATGGCTCAGAGGCACAAGCGGCTCTGCTATGTTGGACTGCGCAGAGCAAGCAGGCAGTATCTGTATTTGACCTGGCATTGTGGCAACTTAGATTCTTAAGAGCTTAGCATTTTAAAAGCGCAAAGCAAAAGTGTTCCTGGAGATTAAAGAATTACAGATTCATAATAGGACAGATTCAGACATAAAAGACCTCTAAATGGGTCACACTGTTGAATAAAGATACATAGTAGGCTTTAAAGAGAAAAGAAATAAATAGTATGGAGAGATGCTTTAAAAAAGGGTAATGTCTTTAAAGAGTAAGACTACAGATAGTTATAGCTTAAAATAAAATGAGACACATAAAAATGGAAAATTCACAGAGAGCCTGGATTATGTATTTTATCGTGTTGTCTTTAAATTTTTTCACTGTGAAGGAATTACCTACAGAGAGACATTTCATTGTATGTGCTGCTAAGCCAAACCAGCATGTATATTATAAAGGTATTATAACTTCAGAATCTGGGTCTAAGGATATGATGCTTTGGAAAAGAGGTTCTTTGTTTTCACAGAGGATAAGACCCTGAAGATTCCTTCTACACCAATATGGTATGATAGACCACGCCCTCCTGAAAGGTCACTGTGAACACCTCCAGAAAATTACTTCATGACAGGTAAGGTCCAGGCGGGCTTCTTTGTTCACAGGACCCTGAACCCTCCCTCCCTCCCGCAAGATCACCCACCCATCCCACCCCCCTGGCCTCTTTGTT
>PVIU01020820.1:0-33118 GCA_004026605.1 Ondatra zibethicus | reverse complement strand
AAAAGCTAATACATGCAGAAGAGATAGGTCCCAGTGCCATTATCATTGGCTTCTCAGTCAGCCCCCATTGGCAGCCACATTCAGAGATTCCGGTTTGATCATATGCTCATTCAGGCCTGGTCCAGCTGGATTTGGTGAGCTCCCATTAGATCAGGCACACTGTCATAGCTGGTGGACCAGCCTCTCCCGGTCCCGATTTCCTTGCTCATCTTCTCTTACCTTCTGCTCTTCTACTGGACCTTGGGAGCTCAGTCCATTGCTCTGATGTGAATGTGGGTTTCTGTCTCTATCTCCATCCATCAGATGAAATTTCTATGGTGATGATCAAGATATTCATCAATGTGATTATGGGACAAGGCCAGTTCAGGCACCCTCTCCTCTGCTGCCCAAGTACCTAGCTGGGGACATCCCCATGGACACCTGTGATCCCCTCTAGAGCTAAGACTCTTGCCAATCCTAAAATGACTCCCCTAATGTAGATATCTTATTCCCTTCTCCAATATCCACCCTTCCTCCAACTCCACCCTCTCACTCCCCCAAGCTCTCCCCAGTCCATCCCTTCTCCCTTCTCCCTCCCTGTCTCCCTTTCACCCCCCCATCCCCACCTACACCCCATCCCCATTCCCGTGCCTCCACCTTTTCCCCGGCGATCTTGTTTGCTTCCAATTTCCAGGCGGATCTATATATGTTTTTCTTTGGGTTCACCTTGCTATTTTGCTTTTCTAGGCTTGTGAGCTAAGCTTAATGTTCTTTTAGAGACTAAAAGGGTGAGGTTGACCCATTCCACCTGCAGGTCACACTGGGAGATGAAGGTGCTGGGATGGCCTTGTCTTTCTAGTGTCATTGGGAGCAGATACTCACCATTAACACTAAGTTTCCTTGTTTTCATCCATTAGATTAGCTACAATTTGAGGAACATGTAACCATGTGTCCCTGGTTCTCCCTTTAAGAAGTTCACACACACACACACACACACACACACACACACACACAGAGCACACAACTCATAGTAGTTCAATTGACCTTTTGTTGTTGTTGTTTGGTTGGTTTTTTGAGACAGGGTTTTTCTGTAGCTTTGGAGCCTGTCCTGAAACTAGTTCTTGTAGACCACCCTGGCCTCGAACTCACAGAGATCTGACTGCCTCTACCTCCCAGTGCTGGGATTAAAGGTGTGTGGGCCACCACCACCAAGCTCAATTGACCTCTTTTTACATAACAATGGTTCAGAAGTCATGAACACCCAATAGAAATCTTCCTTTGAATTTTGTGTTTTTATCTTTTTCTGTTCTCCTGGTGCTTGGTATGCTCCTGCCCTCAACTCCTGGTCATGGCAGATTGCAAGGGGAAGCAACTGATGCCCAGTGTGTGGTGTTGCTGTGCTGTGCTGTTCAATAGCTTCGGTTGGTTGTACACAGCTTAGGTTATTCCTGATTACAATGGAGACGTTGCCCTGCATAAGTCAAGGGACATCAGTGCTTACAGGACAGGGTAGTGTGATAGCTCTGGCTGTGCTGCTGCTTCTACAAGCTGGAAACACTGATAATAGGAACACCTGCTTCGGTTCCCTCTGTCTTTCCTGCCTTTGTCTCCTCCCCTTCAAGAAACAGGTGTTCATAGGGATTCTTGCATTCTTTACCCTTAATTTTCTCCTTAGGAAAAAATATATTAACACATCCCCATTGTCCCTGCACTTAGAAGACTTAGACAGTAGGATCTCAACTTCGAGGCCAGACTGGGTGATATAATGAAAATGTGTCTCAAAGAAAAAGTTTTGATGACATTTAGTCAATAACTAAAAACACTCTTATCTTTTCACTCAAGTCTTAAGTCTAGAATTTGTCATTATAGGACCTGCTGTTTTATCAATGGATAAGTAAACACATTTAATCAGGAGTCCAGGGAAGCAGGGCGAGTTTTATACCATTTAGTCAGCATAAGGCCTGCCTGGGGGCTGGTGAGTGGAGGATTATGTAACACTTAAGGATTCTGATTACCCAGCTGGTTGACATAGAAGCTCATATGGTTTGTTGTGGTCTGGTGATCCTCTGTGTTTCTGTCTTGTTGGTTCTAGTGCCTGTTAATGGATGAATAGAAAAAGACAATGGTACTTACAATGGAATACTATCCAATCCTACAAGAGAAGGAAATCCTGCCATCTGTGATAATATGGAAGAACTAGAGGATGTTGTCCTAAAGTCAACGAGGCCAGGCTCTGAAAGTTCAGTATGGCATGATCTTGCCTGTATGCGAAACTGCAAAGACCAAATTCACAGAAGTAGAGAGCAAGATGGGTTGGTTACCCAAGGATGCAGGAGAAAGAAAGTGGTATATTTTGGCCATTTCAGCTAGACAGAGGAATAAGATTTTTTGAGGTCTATAAACACATTTACATGGTGGAAAAGAATAAGCATATGAGGTGATAGATTTCAAAATAAAAATAACTATCATCACATTTCACTCCATAAATCATTCAATTATTATCAATTAAGCTAAAATTAAAAAAATGTTTAAAGAACCATGAAGCTATCAGTAGTCAAGATGAATATGTTTGGAGGATGGGGAGGGAAGTCATGACCTGGCTTTTGCATTTATGAGCTCATAGAACCAACACAAGGCCTGTACAAGATGAAGCCAGCTAAAAATTATAGGGGTGAAGCTCAGGAAGGGGATCCTGAGCTTCACCCCTAGGTGAAGATCCATGGGTAGTTAATGACTGCTGACAGAGGGAGAGTCACTGTTGGGGAAAGGAAGTGGCTATTGGTAAGTTGTTCATGCCCTAGCCCAAGACCTACACCTATGTGAAATGTATAGTCAGTACTATAAAAATAATTTTATATATTTATTTATTGAAAGAGAGAAGGAGGAAGAATTTGGATGGAATGGGTTGGTAGAGCTGGCTGGACTTTGAAGGAAGGAGTACTTGGATATTACCTAGTTATGTTGAATACATGCAAGAAAATTTCAAAGAATAATAAACAATATTAAATTAAAATTAATAAGAGAATAAAAAATAAGTAATGTTTTAGTGAAATATCTTTAAAATAAACATTCTCTTCACCCATGGTACTAATGGCTTTCCTCCCCACCCTGCAAACTGAGCCTAGGTTAGATGTCTCACGTGCCTCTTCCCAGCCCCATACCTGATGGAAAATACGTGTATAGAATTCTAAACATGGCTTACAGAAACCCCTTTCCCTGGTATCTTCATAGTACCTCTGACATGAGGGACAATTGGAACCAGGCTACCCATGTGGAAGGCAGATAATCAGCTTGTCATCTAGGTCCTGAGGGAACTGCTCCTTGTCATAGCACACCTGGCCAAAAATTAAAACAAAGGAACCTGTCAAAATGGCTAACAATGAGAAAAGAAGCAACAACAAATGCTGAAAAAGATGTAGGAGAAGGGAATATTTAAGACACTGTTGGTGGCAATGGAAATTACTCCAACCACTATGGGAACTATTACATAATACAGCCTGGGGAATATACTTACAAAACTCTATAGCAACATACACAGAGATGTCTGCTCATCCATGCTTACTGGAATATTATTCACAATAGCCAAGTTATGAGATCTGCCTAGGTATCCATCAAGAGGTGAAGGAATAAGAAAATGTGGTATACAAGAGAGCAGGCTCTGCACCCCTTCAGGTAATACACTAGAGCTGACCTTGTTAGGGATGCAAGTGAGCCAGCCCTGAGGGCATCAGAACAACAGAGCTGGCCAACCCCACCCCCAGTCTGCCATGTGGTGGCATGGGTGGGGGAAAGATACCCTCCTCACTCTGCCCTTTGTGACCTGTGACAGGTGAGAGAGCTGGCCCCAGGGTCACGAGAGTGGGAGAACTACCCCGGCCCTCAACAGCTGCAGCACACAGGAGGGAGGGCCCTGTACCCTGCCTGGACAGCACAATAGAGCTGACTCTGTTGTCTGGGGCCCAGGTAAACCAACTTTGAGGTCATGAGAGCAGAAGAGGTGACCCCACATCCCCTCATATGCTCCAAAGCACTGCACCTTGCCTGGGCCAAAAAGCAGAGCTAACCCTGGTGGAGTGAATGTGGGAGACCTGGATCCAAGGACCTGAGAGCAAGGGAACTGCCCCCCCCTTGCTGCAGTCAGCATTGGGTGAGCTAACAGAGAAGAGTTCCCCTGGGTAGTGATAACCAGGGAAAGACAGATGGCAGACTGACCAACCCAACTGTCACCCAGGCCCAAAACGAGGGCTATGAGCTGGACCACCTGACATCCACATCATCTATGAAATGTTGGAGCATGTGAGGGGATGAGCCTACAGATTCAAAACATCAGGATCTCCACAACACGGGAAAACAGATATCCAAGAAGAGCCCCAGTGAGATCCCACTATAGTGTATCAGAAGCCAGAGGCCTTGAAACAGACCAATGACTCAACAACGAACATTTAACAAGTAAAGGTGAATGAACTAAAGCATAAACTATGTGATGTAGTGGCACTTGTATTTTAATAAATAAAGCTTGCCGGAGAGTCAGAAAAGTAAAACAGCCACACTGGCCAGCCTTACAGACCAGGCAACAATGACACACACCTTTAATCCCAGTAGTCACACTAGCTTGCCATAGAAACCAGGCAGCAGTGGTGCATTCCTTAAATCCCAAAACTAGAGAGAATTATAAAACAGGAGGAGACAGCTCTCAGACACAGTCTCATTCTGAGATTCCTGGAGGCAGAATCACCATTTTCAAACCAAGGTCAAGGTAAGAGCCAGTGGCTGGCTGCTTTGCATTTCTGGCCTTCAGGGTGAACACCACCACTCCTCCCACACACACACCTTTTTGTTTGTTTGTTTGGTTTGGTTTGGTTTGCTTTTGGGGTTTTCTTTTAAATATTGTTTGGTTTGGGGAAGGTTGCAAGGGTGAAGGGCAGATGCAGAGGATTGGGAGGTGTGTGGGATTGGGATGCAAGAATCGATGAAAGTTGAAAGAATTTAGAAAAAAATGAAAATATGATATATACACAGTAGAGGTTTAAGGATTTCTTTTACTTTAAATTATGCACACATTAGGGGAAGGGACTTTTGCCTTGCAACTAAAGGTATCTCCTAAGGCCAGAAGAGTGTTGGATTTCCTGGAGTTTGACTTACAAGTGATCAAAAGCTGTCCAACATGGGTTCTGGGAAGTGAACATAGGTCTTTTGCAAGAGCAGCAAGTACTTGTAACTGCTGAGCCATCTTTCCAGTCTCACAATGGAATTTTATTCAGCCTAAAGAAGAATAAAATCTTATTGTTTGTGGAAAATGATGCTACTGAAGATCTTCCTATTAAATAAGTCAGAAGCAGAAAAATAAATATCACATTTTCTCTTATTTACACACACAGAGATAGATAAATGATAGATAGATAGATAGATGATAGATAGATAGATGATAGATAGATAGATAGATAGATAGATAGATAGATAGATAGATAGATGATAACATGGTATTAGAAGACTAGAGGAAGAGAAGACAAGACGTTAGCCAGAATCTGGAAAGAAGGGGGAAGGTAAAGGGAGAGCACTAGAAAATGTTGAATAAAGTCAAAACACATGATACATGGTACCTGAAAGAAATTTTCTATGCAACCCAACATTGCATACAAGGAATTGCATACACACCCATCAAACATTCAAAAGATAATTAGGATAGAATAAAAATATTTAATTCATGAATGATGTGTTCATGCCCAGATGAGGAGGAGATAACAAGCTCCCTCTGTGAGCTCTGATTTCATGGTGTTGAGAGCGCCACCTGCAGAAAGCCACTTGGGCAACACATCTGCATATATGACCTCTGCTTTGAACCACCGCGAACAATATAATATAAATCAGACCTGCAACGGGCAGCACAGCATGCAATGCACAAAGCACAATGCAAATCATCTTTAATTTCTTACTTAAATCAAAGACAAGTAACTCATATTTAATAACAGTTAAGATTTAATCTCTGGGCTAACTAAAATAACTTATTTCTTTGAGGTTCAGAGTCACTTTTTTGGACAGCAATTTAAATGATAGGCCTGCCAATTTTTCTATTTTATGTAGGAGCTTAGTGGCATGATACCTTATCCAACCACAATTGTCTATGCCTTAGGAAGTGTGCAAAAGTTTACCATATTGAATATTAAGAAGGCAATGTCAATGTGTAATCAACCAGTTCATAAGGCAGAGGGATTAATATTCATGTTATAACAACAATTTATATTTCCTTCTATATAATAAAGATAATTAGACAATCTAGACAGTGGAAAACCCAAGGGTATGCATGTACCATTTACTTGAGCTTCTAAGCTTCAAATATTTAAATATTCAGGCATCTGCTCCTCTTAGAACACAGCTTAAATAAATCATGAAGCCCTATGCTAACGACATAAAGCATAAGAAGCTGGGATCTCTATCACTTATCTTTCTTACCAGTACCTAGAATACTCAGCCACCTCTCTTAGCCATGTCGGCTTGACCGAATCATTAGTGTGCTAGTTAGATTTTGTCACCTAGACATGAGCTAAGGTCTTCTGGAATGAGGAACCCTCAGAGAAAATGTCACCATGAGACTGACCTGGAAGTAATTTTGGGAGGCATTTTCTTGACAGGTGTGGGAGGGCCTAGGCCACTGTGGTAGAGTTACCCTTAGGTAGGTGGTCCTGTGCTGTCTAAGAAGTCAGGCTGATGCTGGGTGGTGGTAGTACACACCTTTAATCCCAAGGTAGTGCTCCTCGTGGTCTCCACTTCTGCTTTGGCTTCCAGGTTCCCACCTTAAGTCTCCACCCTGGCTTCCTTCTGTGATGGAGCACAAAGTGTAAGCTGAGATCAATTTTTTGGCCATGGTGTTTATCACAGCCAGAGCAACCAAACTATAATAACGGCTCACAATTAAACAGGATCTTTTACTTTGTCTGTGGTTCCATTCAGTGTGTTCAGTCAGTGTGTTCAGTCAGTGTGTTCAGTCAGTGTGTTCGGGCCAGCACTCTTGCTCCTAATGGAGCAGAGAGATGAGGTGGGGTGACCAGAAGAAGACACTGCTGGTGGTAGGGAGATTGTTTAGAGCTAAGGCTGACATGAAGGCTCTGCTAGGGTGCTCCACACAGGGCTGCAGTCACACCAGCATGTAGGGGCTGAATGAAAAGGCAGATGGAACACAATTCTGAGGGCTCTGAAGTTCACATTTTATTTGGGGGTGGGGACATGGCAGGTTTTAATTTTGGAAGGATCCCTTTCAGAGCAGCATTGGAAGGTGACCCAGGATAGAATCAGAGAGGCAGACATAGTGCCAGAGAAGCTGACTACGATTTAGAAGAAGCTGAGAGTGACTTGAACTTGCTCAAAGGGTAGAGGGGAAAACAAATTTTGCCCTGTGCTATCTTTTACTAAAAACACTTGCCTTTTGACACAAGTTCCAAATGCGAGAGAGCGAAGCAGGCAGTGGCAAATGGTGACCGGATGGTGGCGGTTCTCTGGAGAATGTCGCCAGTCATTTGGTGCCACCTGTTGCAGGTAACCTGCAGCATGGGTAATCTTGAGTAGGAGTGCCATCCGGGTGTGAAGAGGTAACAGCTGGGGATCGTTCACAGGAGGCCGCTCTGCCCTGCTCTGATCACCAACTCAAAACTCCCCTCTCCTGTTTGCCTCACGACAACTTCTCCTGGAGGAAGAAAGTTCTCTGACAGGAATGTTCGTTTCCTGCCAGTTCAACAGAGATCTCTGGGTTTAGATTGGAAAGCATTTCCCTGTGGATGCTGGTGCTGGTTCTATGAATTGGGTTTTGTGGAGACAAGGGCAGCACTAGTCACAGCCACTAGGGGGCTTAGGTGCACTTGAAGGTAGCATTTCCATGAATCATCTCAACAGCACCCAGCGTCCTGGGGTCCAGGGCATGAATGAGCAAAGACAAATCCTATGAGAAACTTTCACTCACCCACAGAGGCTCCACTGAGGTGGTCTTGCCATTGGGAGGATTTGCTGAATCACTCCCAGTGATTCTTTATTGGGTGGGTTCCCTTTTCTTTCCTCTTCTCCCACCATAGATGTCGCCAATGGGAGGAGATGTTCTTTGTTGGTAGAGACTAAGAAATAGCTACATGCTCCCTCCCATAACAAGCTATTGAGTACATTCTATCAGTCTCTACAATCCTCACTATTCCATTAAATGTTCTCAATCCTGGCAGGAAGACACGTGGTCTGTGTATGGTGCATTAGAAGGTTGCACAGGTTGCAGTCTAATGGAAGGTTGTTCTAGTTAGAAATGTTCATTTCATGAGAGTATACCACCATAATCGCTGCCTTTCACTCACTGTACAGTGCTCAGTAGGTTACATGAACCGTCAACTAAGTCTGAGACAGCGTTGGGTAGACCAGACTAAGCAATGATGTCCAGTATTGAGGTGTTTCAAGTGCATGACCTTCTCAGTTTGCCTCCTTGGACGTGGAGGAGCATCTGGATAGGCACTCAAGCTTCTCATTGCTCTTCGGCTTCTTTCTTGTTTCAGGCACAGGTCATCTGAATTGTGGCCTGCATGCCTGTGTGTGCACCACAGGTGTCCATGTTCTGTCTCAGGTGCTACACTGGCTCAGCCCCACTGAAGTAAAATGGGAGTTGGGCTGAATGGCCTCGTTTCTGGCAGTGCTCTGGGCTCTCTTGAGATTTTGCTCACCCTGCATACCCCATTCCATACCTGCACCTATTCCTTAACCTCCCATGCTACCCTCATCTAGTATCCAGTTTTCCAACTAATCCAGCGTACCCAAGTCTTTGTCCCAGGCTTTGATTCTAGGGAAATCCAGATAAAGCGAGAGCTATGTATGGTTCAATGTAGGTCTACAGCAAACAACAGCCCTCAACGCCTTCTTCCAACTGAATAAATAATGCCTGGAGTTCCAAGTAATTTACTCCAAACCACCCAGCTTAAGACCAAAAGTATTAGGTCAAGCATCCTTTAGGTACTTTATCTCCAAAGCTGACTTTTGCTCTGTCCTCAGCAAACCAATGAGGCCCCCTAGTGGCCAGAGAAGAATGGACACACAGGAAGAGAAGAGGAAGACCTTCCCACCACACCATTCAGGAAACAAACTCAAGGGTCAAGTCAGTTGACAGACCTTGAAAAAACTTAGCGAGCAAGGATGTGACAGGTGCCACAAAGAGTGGCCCAAAAACCAAGGTAGCTGCATTTCTCCTTGTAGAGGAAAAGCAGAACGTGTTCCTAGATTTCAGGGTGGGGTAGATTTATCAGAATCTCAAGGCTTCCTCTAGTGATTTGGGCGATTTCCAGCCTACCCTTGCCCATGGGACAAGATGTAGCTTAGTTAGTTGGTGTGTTAGTAAGTGGGTAGGAAAACAGGGGTAACTGTCTTTAGCTGAAAATGATGCTTTCCTAGTTCTCTCATGGTGGTGAGAACAGGTTGCTTAAGAGACCCAAGAAAGCACACACCTTGTTCCCATTCCTGTTCAGAAGTCCTTGAAGCCCACATCCATTCAAGATGCATTTGGTGGGTTTCTGAGAGATGTCAGACTCCTTGATATCAGCCATATACCCTGAATGTAGAACCCAAATCCTGTACCAAGATTTCTTCATCCTACACGCCTTGTGGTCAGTTGTGTCCCCTCTGTTTCTGAGAAAGCATCGTCGTTCTGGTCAGGCTGGATCAAGAGTCACAGGAGACTGTGCAATATGGAGGAAGCAGATGGAGCAGATGGAGCAGACAGTGGTTGAGCACAAACCCAAAGGGAGCGGATGGGTGCTTGACCAGTCTGCACAGGGTGGGGGGGTGTGAGGGTCACTATTCCTTTTTTTCAGCTGGCAGAGTTATCCTGCTCTCCTTCACTTGCTCCCTACATGACCCAAGTGTCAGGAGACCAGGATTCCCCAAGAGCTGGACAAACCCAGCTGTGCCTCCTCCCCGAGGGCTGCCTACTTACAAGCAAGGCTGCTTACAGACAGATAGCTGGGAGGAAGTATAAAACAAAATAAGCTAAGTGCAAAGGGCAGATATGAAACAGATTTTTGCAAGGCTCCAACTGTGGTGGATATTATAAGCAGAACAGATTTCATATGGAAGGCACTGGCAAGGAATAAACATAGCACCCAAAGCAAGCGCTTTGAAGGATTTGCTACTTTGAACATAAGCACTTAAAAAAAATCACATTCTTATCAAATAATGAGCATCCAAATCTCTGCTCTGAAATGGCAAGGGTAGATCATAACTAGGTGCGGGTTACCTGTATTTGCAAGGACGGCTTCCAAAATCCCACTTCAGTTTGCTATAGAAGCATGTGCGGCCCTGGCTTTCTAATCTATGTCGAAAGCTCAAAGGTTAAAGAGCCTTGGCTGAATTTGTCTTAAGATATAGCCTTTGTTCTGATTCCATCATTTATTTGAATTTAATATTTTAAAGGACACTTCAAACAGACTTCACAAAGCACTGCTACCATCCAGGCCACATTTCTTATTTAATATTTAACTGGGGAGATTTGTCAAAACCCTTAAGAATTAGTGGTTGCAAACTTGTGGAGTTAAAAGCTTGTGAAAGAAGCCATTTGCTAACCACAGGGAAGAAAATGCCCCTGCAAGCTGGGCCACTGCGGTAATGCGAATATGCATTTGGGGGGTCTAGTGACATGGTGAGCCCAGCTACCCAGAAAGAGCAGGCATTGGGATTGCCTTTAAATAAATATTCTAATGTGCTTAACTTCTAAACTATAAAGCTCAGCTTGTGCCTGCAGAGGCAACTGTGAGAGCAAAGCAAACAATTATCCCAGGCTACCACAACTTGCCCCCAGAGAGTCCCAGGGGCAAGAGCAATCAGCAACTGCTTCTCTACCTGGAAGGTCTGTGGACCTGGGAGAAATACCATGCGTGGGCTCTGTGATCCATGGGTGTTGCCTGTGTTTCTCCAGTGCTGAATGTGAAGAAGCAAATAAACTCCCCTGATCTTCTGTATGGGGTCCATCCAGCACCATGCACTCAGTAAGATGGCTTGTTGAGTTATTTGTTCAGACATTTTGATGTGGTGTAGGTCAACATGGCTGTTGGGTGAGAATTTTTATAGTCTTGGTGCCCCATATGGTGGTTCAGTCATTAGTCATTCTGATCGAGTACCTACTTCAAATTCGCATGAAAATAAGTTCTGTCTGAGTGCAGGCTGAGAATGTCTTGGGTGCTATGGTGCCCTTACAACACCTGCTAGATTGAGGAATGGAATGCTCGTGCTGAAATGCTGTGGGATAGTCTTCCTATGAAGACACAGCATTCACATCTCCTCAGACGCAAGAAACAAATGTACCAGTGTCCAGTTTGGTGAAGCAGTGGTTTCCTTTTATTAGGGTTACTAACAGGAACATGGATGAGGAGTTACAAGGAGCATGGAACACTCAAAAGCAGCTGCAGCACCAATAACCCCACTCCACCTGGGGGTTAAGTCCCCAAAATCTGTATCCTGGAGCTCTCTATTTGACTTGCAAGCACCTCCACAGCTTGGACATCTCCTTCCACAGTTTGGCTCGTTAGACTCCACTGGAAGCAACTTTTGATTATATCCTATGCTGTTGGGTAGGGGTGGACTCTCAAGCATCTTCTAAGGTCCAATTCACTATACCTGATCTTTTGTTTACCCCCAAGGCTCATAAGATTCCCCCTCCTTAGTAGCCAGTGTTTCAATTTGGGGGAATGTTGTAATTCTTATGACTATGACCTACAACAAATGCCTGGTCAAAAAAAAAAGATATAACAATTCTACATAGAAGATAGGCTGCCAGAAGTACCTAACATTTCTATGTAGAAGACAAGCTACCATCAGAGCCCCACAAACACTGCCCAGGGAAGACTGTAAGAGCAGAGGCAGGGGCTGCTATGTTGAACCACTGGGACCATTCTGACTTTCAGAGTGACAGGAGAAATGCAACTTTTAGCTGGGCTCTTTCCTCTGTTCTTGCCCTTGGTCAGTTGCAATGCAGAGTCACTCTGGTGGGACTCCAAATGATACCAGAGGAAACCAGAATGGCTTGGGACTCGGGGGACTGTGTCTAGCCCTAATCTAGAGTGTAGCAGCCTTTGTGGGGTGAAAAGTACCAAGTGACTCAGAGGAAAGTCGTCAGCAGCTAATGTAGCTGTGCCTCAGAGACTCATTTCTGGGTCCACTCCCCAGTCTCTCTCCTCAAGCTTCTGGAACCTTCGCCCGCTTACAGTAAAGCCAGGGAAATATTTTCTTTGGTGGAGAGGGTGTTCTCAGTATAAAACAAATGTGATCAAGAATCTATAATATTGCTGGCGAAGTCCTCATAGCCATTCAAAAATAAATCCAAGAGACCCTAGCATAAAGCTCGCTTCCCACACTCAGAGGAGAAAATCGCTTCACACGTGAAAAGATCACTTAACCAAAAAACAGAAGAAGTGTCAGATTCCCAAAACATAGCTCAAGAGTTAAAGCTCGGGGTCATGCTGCAAATTCTCTGAATTTCAAAATTACAACTCAGCGAATGAAAAATCCCATTTCCAGAAGAGAATGCTTTCAGGTAAATTTGATTATTTTTGTTGCTGTTGTTTGGTTGAGACTTGTTTTTGTGTTTTGTTTTGGTTTTGGGTTTTGAGTTTTGGTGAGGTTGTTTGCTTGCTTTTTGTGGAGATTTTTTTTTGAGACAGGGTCTCTCTGTCTAGTCCTGGCTGTCCCAAAACCCACTATATAAACCAGGATGTCCTCAGACTCCTTCCTCTGTCCCCCAAGTGCTGGGTAAGTCATGTCCACCACCCCCAGCTTGTGGTTTTGCTTTAGAGCATGGTAACTTTAAAAACATTCTTCATGTATTTTTTGACAATTTCAGACATAAGCACTATATCTATATCACTTCCATTTCTCCCTTCCCCTACAACTCTCTTCGTGCCCCTCCCTCCCCAATTCATGACCTTCTCTTCTTTTTTGTGGTTATAAATGTGTGTGTGTGCCTTGTATATACAGCCTACTGAGCCCATTAGCATTGTTATACATACATGTGTCCAGAGCTGACCACTTGGGAATGGACAACATATACAGGAGTTCAGTCTTGGAGGAGACTGAATCTCCCTTTCTTAGAGGTCATTGAGCGCCTGCAGCTCTTCATCTAGGGTTGAGACCTTCTGGAATTTCTACAGTCCACATCAGCATGTCAGCTGGTGTTGTCATTGTGCTGTCCTTGTTCAGGCAATCATACTGTTGAGATTTTGTGACTACATTTTTTCCTGTCCCATCTAGGGAACATTATCTAATGTAATCTCAAGCTGTATTCTAAATACATATTCTTATATCCCCTTAACCCCAATGAAAGAAACTTTTTATTTTTGACAAAAGACAGAGACTATCACATAAATCTACAACTGGTCAAATGCAGAGAATAAGTGACCTTTAGGTGTCAAGTCCCAATTGATACACATCACTAAGGGTGAGCCTTGAGGTTTCAAAAGACCATTCCATTCACAGTTAGCTCTGTCTCTCTCTCTCTCTCTCTCTCTCTCTCTCTCTCTCTCTCTCTCTCTCTCTCTCTGCCTCCTTCTTATTTATTATATGTAAATTCTCCGATACTGTTCCAGCACCGTGCCTGTCTGCCTGCTGCCGTGTTCTGCACCATGAAGGTCATTGCCTCACTGTCTCAAATTGCAAACCCACATTAAATGCTTTCTTCTCTAAGTTGCCTTGGTCGTGGTGTTTTGTTGTTGTGATAGAAAAATCACTAAGATAGTACATCTGCAAAACACCCCCTACATCTAAAGTTAAGGGACTATGGAGGATGAAGAGGCAGAAAGGTTGTAAGAGCCAGAAGAATATAGCACCAGCTGCAAAACATGAGGATTTTTTTGAGTGTCCAAATACAGCAGCAGTAGGAAGCAGAAGACTAGAGAAGACAGAAGATGGAATGGAGGGTTCAAAGGTCAATGATGGAGCTTTGCACATAAATCAGTGTAAGAAGGCAAACAAAGAAGGAAGGTAATGATCAGGCAGCAAATCATCAAATCACAAGAAGAGTGGGAGAAGAGCACAAGAAAGCAGGCCCCTGTGGCCAGCAGTTATCGACTATAGACGACAGAAAGATCCCTGTGCCCAGCAGTTATCGACTATAGACAGCAGAAAGATCCCTGTGCCCAGCAGTTATCAACTATAGATGATAGAAAGATCCCTGTGCCCAGCAGTTATCGACTATAGACAGCAGAAAGATCCCTGTGGCGAGGGAAGGAGATATAAGTGGTGTGATGAGCCTTCTGTGTGAAGACAAGAGCCTGAATCTCTAGGTCTTCTGCTCAAGATAATGAGTACAAGTTCTCACACAAATGCCAGTGATGGTACTGGGTTTGAAAGGAAATGTGAAAAGACGACAGAGTCAGGCATGAGTAGCTTTTATAGTAATTGAGTAAAAAATTCAAATTCAATCTAAAGTCCAGCAAAGAATCAAGAGAGTATGGAAAATATACCTAAGGACTGATACCAGAAATGTCCTCTGGCCTCTACATGCATATGCACATACGTGCAAACATGCACACTTGCATGCACACATGCAACTGCACACACACATACACGTACACGCAAAGTGAAAAGGTACTGAGTAATGAACGCAATGAAGCTCAGAATTAATAGTTGAAAAGCTGTTAGATGATTATAAGCAATACAAGTTTCCAAGACCATTCTGTTTTTAAAAAAGTTTGAACTGTATTTGAGAAAGTGGATCTAACAATCCCAAGTCATTTATACAGCAACTGAGAACTAAATAAAAAGACAATAGAACTAGGAATGTCCACTCTCGCAGGAAAAGGAAGGGACTTGGCAAGAACTGATTAAACTTTAACGCTGCCAGAGAACAGTGGAGTCCTATGTTCAGTGAAAGGCTAGTGGCTGCTGGAGAAGGACGAGAGAAGAATCCTTGAGTCAAGTGAGAAGGACTGTAGGCAACAGAGAAACACCAACAGCAAAGAGGAGAAAGGGAGAAAACATAAAGCGGACAAGATAGAAATAGAAAAGCAAGGTCAAGTAGAGAACAACTCAAAATACCCTGGACTACAGATGGAGCTGGGTAAATTGTGGAATATCAGCGCAAGCAAATACTATAAACCCATAACAGCAATGTAAACTTTGGAAACATGGCACCACTCAATCACACAGGCATGCCCACAGGCACACTCACTGACTGTCAAACAGATACAAGGTGATATTCGAAATATCAACCATACAACATTGACCCTGAACATAATGAGCCTTAAACAAGCATACCTGTGGATCAGGGTGTGTGTGTGTGTGTGTGTGTGTGTGTGTGTGTGTGTGTGTGTGTGTGTGTTTGTGTGTGTGTGTTGGGGTGTTATACACATGCTCACAGCCCCAGATAGTCTGGGTAAGTGCCTGAGAGGGAATATCACTATTATTTACAGTTTCTGTGGTTTGAAAGCATGTCCCATTGGCTCAGTTTAAAGGTTTTGTCATCATCTTGTGATGCTAGTGGGAGACACTAGAACCTTTAAGACATGGGTTCTAGTGGCAGGCCACTGGGTATGACATTTCCTCAAAGGTGAGGCATCTATAACGGAATACCTCAAGATACCAACAATGATTGAAACTCATCTGAACGAAACACTGCACTACTGAATGATAATGGAGACAAGGAGTAAATCAAGATGCAAATTTTAAAAGGTTTAAAGCTGAATGAAAATACAGCAAATGAAAACGTGTAGGGAACAATGAGGTGGTCCCAACAGTAAAGTGTATAGCAGTAAGTGCCTACATCAAAATAGCTTAGAGATCACAAGTTAATAATTTAGTGATACTCCTGAAGTCTTAGAAAAACAAGGACAAATACCAATAAAAAAAGTAGACAGGAAGAGAAACTCAAAGCCAGGCCTGAAATTAGAAAAGCAAACAGCAGAAATAATCAGTGAGATAAAGAGTTGGTTTTCTGAAAAAGATCAACAAACCTTTAGCTATTACTAAAAAGAGAGAGAAAACAAAATTAACAAAATTGAGAAGGAAAAGGTGACATGATAAGGGACCCTGAGAAAATTAAAAGAATTATAGGCACATACTTCAAAAATCTGTGTTCCACCAAACTGGAAAACCCAAAAGAAATGGGTGAATTTCTAAATATTTCTGGCCTAACAAAGAAAAATTAAGATGAAATAGATGATTTAAATAGACCCACATCATCCAACAAGATTGAACCAATAATCAGAAATCTTCCAAGTAAAAAAGTCAATGGATAGAACTAACACCGACACTCTTCAAATTATTCAGTCAAATTAGAAAATGAGGAACATTATCAAATTCTTTTCATGAAGTCAGTACCAAATCCAGGCAAAACCCACCAAGTTGAAAACTATAGGCTCAATGTAGACCCAAAATTTATCTATAAAATGAGTGGAAACAAAAATCAAAAACACTTCAAAAAATTATCCACTAAGATCAAGTTGGCTTCATTTCAGAGATTCATGGATGGTCCTGTATACATAAATCAATAAATGTAATACACCACAGAAACAGACTAAAGGACAGAAATCAGAAAAGGCCTTTGACAAAATCCAGCATCCCTTCATGATAAAGTCCCAGGGATCCAGGTATACACAGGACATATCTCCAAAATAATAAAGATAGTATATAGAAAGTTTGCAACAAATGTCTTGCTAAATGGAGAAAAATCCAAGTGTTTTCACTAAAATCAGGAACAGGACAAGGATGTTCTCTTCTACCCTCCTGATCAAAAGTCTTAGCTAAAGCAAAAAGACAAGCGAAGTAACGAAGGGGATTCAAATAGAAAAGGAATAAGTCAAAGTGTCATTATCTGCAGATGATAACATTCTATCCACAAAAGATCCTAAAGCCCCCACTAGAAAGCTACAACTGCTAAACACAGTCAACAAAGGACCATGATATAAAACTTACACACATGAAGATCAGTAGCCTTCTTATATATAAATAACAAACACATAAAGAAAGAAATCAGCAAATCAATATCATTCAGAATAGCCTTGCAGGACCTCAGAACAAATCTAACCAAGAAAGTGAAGGCCTTACACAGATACAACTTTAAGATACTGAAAGAAGCTGAAAAAGATTCCAGAAGGTGGAAAAACCACTGCACACTCAAGCATTGGTAGGGTTAGTATTGTGACCATTTGATGACCATTCTATCAAAAGCAGTCTGCAGAGTCAATCCTATCCCTGTAAAAATTCCAACGCAATTGTTTATATTGTTGAAAAAACCTTAAAGTTTGTATGAAAACATAAATAACCAATGATATCCAAAAAATCTTGAACAATAAAAGAATTCTGGAGATATCAACATTGGAGGCTTCAAGTTATACTACAAAAATATAATAATAAAAATAACATACTGGTATAAACACACACTCACTGATCAGTGAAATAAAATTGAGGACTCACACAAAACCCATATTTCTAAAGTCACCTGATTTTGAAAAAAAAAGGACAACATCAAATATTTGAGAAAAGATTATATCTTGAACAAGTGATGCAGGTTAAACTACAAGAGGAAAAATGAAACTAGATCCTTATCTCCCACTCTGTACAAAACTCAATTTAGAATGGATCAAGAAACTCAAAATCACCAAATATACTGAAAGGCAATAAGAAAAAGTGGGTAATACACTTGAACTCATTGACCCAGGAAAGGACTTTCCGAACAGGGCATGATAGTATAGACATTAATTTCAACAATTAATAAATGGGACCTCATAAAATTAAAAAAACTCTGTACATCATAATTCAAATAAAGAAGTAGCCTGCTAAATGAAAAAGAAAAACCATCCTTACTAGATATACAACTAATAAGGGTTAGTATCTAATATACACAAAGAACTAAAAAACTACACATCAAGAAAACAAATAATCCAATTTAAAGATGGGTTATGAATTCAAAAAGAGAGTTTTCAAAGGGAGAAATACAAATACCTGTGAAACATATTGTGACAACTAACACCAAAGGTCTCTTGAAAAAGCCATTTGTAAATGTATTGCAGAAGCTTCCCAATATATATTCATGTATGAAAAGAACTTAAATGGAATCATCATATAATGGAAGAGACAATACCCCAACTAGACATCTTATACCAACAAGTAAAATCTCCAGAGACAGAAAAGGGTTACATTCTGCTGAATCATTAGTCAAAGAGGTCCCATGCTCGTCCTCCAAACATCAAAACTTTTGTCAAAGCTACTGTTTATGTTCCATAATCTGATGACAAAGCACTATTGCTGAAAGTACAATGTACTTACAGCATCAAACATGGAGAAGTCTAGCTGGTGCCTAATTAGAAGCTTCATATACTGACTAACATTTGTTGTGTTAGAAGATACCTTGTATGATACCAGAGGAGAAAAGTAATCATCAATATCACCAGCTATAAACTCTGCAACCTACAACAGAGAGCTACCTGCAAGACCCACTTTTGCAATAGTGACAAAAAAGTTATGGGCATTACATACCACTTTTTGATTGGATTTAAGGCTCAGTACATGAGAAAGAACCCGTACTGATAGCATTGAAGTTGTCAAGAACCTGAAGATAGAAAGGCCATGGGCCTAAGGGAAAACCCAGTTCTATTATTCTACAAAGGGAACATATCAATAAAATGATTCCTAATGACCTAAAGCATCAGAGCATTGCTTAACTTGCATCAGAAATTTGTCTTTCTGCACAGATGTGAGTTAAGACAAGAGCCACAGCTGGACAATGTGAGGAATGTAAGAGATTCTGGAGTACTCAACCCTAAATGGGATATCTTCATCAGACCCCTCGCTTAAAGTCTCAAGTATCTATACAGAAGAGGAAGCAGGAAGATTGTAAGAGCCAGAGGTGGTGGATGATTCCAAGGAAACTGTCTTCTAGACACAGCACAACTGATACAGGTGTGAAGTCACAGATACTGTGACAGCACACATAAGACCTGCACAGATCCTAACCAAACACAATGCCAGCGCTGAGAAGGGCATGTGAACATAGAGTCCTGCCCTAATAAAGAAGCTTTTCGCAATTGATACCTTCTGGGGACGGGAAAACTCAGTTTTCTACAATGGATTGTCACTGGATATATCTACCACACACCAGGACCCCATACCCTCGAAATGGGCTTCATGATGTATGTGTGTGTGAAAGAGAGAGACAGAGAGAGCAGATAATTTTGATTGTTTTGGTATGTTTTGTCTCACTGGTTTTCAGGTTTTTTTTTACTTTATCTTCTTTAATTTTCAGTTTTGTTTTTATTTTTAATGTTTTTTAGAAAGAGGAAGAAAAATACGAGTTGGGTGATAGGGAGATGTGGAGGATCTGGGAGGAATTGGGAGAGGGGAAAGAATATGATCAAAATATATTAAATGAAAAAATAGTAATACGTTTTAAAACTGTTCAACATTCTTAACCATCAGGAAAATAAATACAAATTAAAACTACTTTTGGGATTTCATCTTACCTGAGTCAGAACGGCTAAACCAAAAACAAGAAAAAAAATGCTAGTGTGGATGGGGTGTGAGGCAATGGGAGCATCGCTGGTGGGAATGCAAACTGGTACAGTCACTGTGGAAATCAGTGTGCTATATATGTTTATACACAAGACCCAGCTATGCCACTCTTGGGAATACACCCAAAACACACTATATCCTACTGTACAGATACATAATCATCTATGTTCATTGCGACTTTATTCACAAACACCAGAAAATGGAAACAGCTTAGACATTAATGAACAGATGATAGATAATAAAAAATGTGGTATATTTACACTATATAATATTATTCAGCTATTAAGGAAAAACAAAATTTGCAGGTAAGCAAATGAAGCTGGAAACTATCATTCTGAGTGAGGTAACCCAGACCCTGAAAGGTAAATATTGCATGTTTTGTGTCATGTGAAATTACCAGCTTTGATCTTCAGATTCATAGGCTTCATTTGGAACACCAATGGAAACTGAGAAATTAGGGATCATCGGGGTGGGTCTTTCCAGGGAGAAGAAGTAGAAAGCAGTGGGAAAAGGTTTTAAAATGAAGAAACAGGAAGGATTAAATTAGAGTGGGGAATGGGGTGACAGGGTAGAGGTGGGAATATGGGTGAGGATAAATAGCTCTAAAGATATTCAAGAAAGTCACACGGAAACCTATGTATGACTGTAGAAGATTATATATGTAATATATATATATATGGATAGTTGAATAACTTATATTATTTACATTTATTATTATGATACATAAATAATATATCATCTGCATTTATATATACATATATATGTGTGTGTGTGTATATATATATATGGATAGTTAAAATGGAATTGCCTTACAACAGAGCAGCAACATCCCACTAAATATCAGAGGCTAACAAATAAAAAGCTCAGTGCCATTATTGCCAGTTTGGTTTAGTCTACAGATATTGGTAGTAAGACCCTATTGCTGTAGACGCCACATACCTGAGTCATGGACCAGGGAGAAATCAAACTGGTACTGCCCCGAAAGCTTCAGTCTTACTAGGTAGCTTTCATAATGTTGGAAAGTGCCGTGCGTGCTACTGGAGGAGAAAAGTATTCAGTGTTGCCCAGCTATGAACTCTGCCAGTTACAATAAGATCTGGCCTGGCAACAGTGAGATGAATGTCATGGGAAAAACCAACCACTTTCTAATTGGATGTAAGTGTCATGCGACAACATAAAATCCACATCTGGCACCATTGTAGAGCCAAGAACCTAAGGCTAGACAGGTCAAAGTCCTACTAAAGGGCCTATTGGTATGTGTGATTCCACTAAATGGACATGGTAGCAAACCAAATCCTAGTGACTTGGTGTTAAACATATAAATCAACGTACCTCTCAACCCTCACCTGAGAAGCTTCTATTTGCAATAGATGATGCTAAACACAGAGACCCCCAGCTGATCAGGGTTCAGAAAATAAGAGACTATAAAATGCTCAGCTCCAAATGGAATGTCTGTGTCATACTCTCCCTTCTCATGGCCCAGGGATCATGGCACAAGAGAGAACGGAATTATTATAAGAGCCAGAGGTGGTGGATGAATGCAGGGGAATAGACTCCTACAGACACAACATGGCAGCTGTCCATATGAACACACAGTAATCACAACAACAAAGCACCAGTCCCATGCAAGGTCAAGACAAACCAAATCTCAGCATGGAGAGAAGCGGATGTGAAGTTCCCCCACACCCTAGCCAAGGACCTACTTGTAATAGCTTCTGAGAGAGGGAGAATCAATCTTCTTTAAGAGCATTGCTCTTGGTAAGTCAATCACACTCCAGGGAAGGCCACACATCCAAGAATATAAGGACAGCACAAACTGGACTTGATTGGTGAGAAAAAAAAAAGTACATAAAGTTGAGTGATTAAGAAAGGGAAGTGGGTGAGTCCCAGAGGAGTTGGGGTGAATGTGACAAAAAGCACATGTACAAAGAATGTTTTACCCATGATCTCTTCTTGCCTCTCTTGGTTACCGTAAGGTGAGCTGTCCTTGCCAGCTACATGCTTCTGCCATTAGGAACTGTGCAGGAACACGGCCAAGGCAACCAGGCTGAGCAACCATAGAGTGACGCCTCTGAAAATGTAAGCCAAAATAATCCTTCCCTCCCTATGAGATGACTCTCTTGGTGTTTCCTGCAGTGACTGAGAGCTGATTAATACAATTGTCAAATCTGTGAGTTAGAAGATTAAGGGTAAATTTTCTCTTTTAAGTTTTATTTATGTATAGTTGGTCTATTAAAATGCACAAATTTGATGAGCAAAGGGATTTAATTTTTTCTTTATGCTAAAAATGAATACAAAATTAATGATTTATAGGGGCTTGTATCTTAATTTGCTTCACCTACAAACATAGCACTTTCCCTCATGTCCAGGATATTTTTAGGAGACATGGGATTAGACAGTTGGCCATTTTTAGATGAATAATCAGCCTTGTTGGTGTCACCTCTGTCTAGTTGATTGTCAAGGAAGGTGAGTCAAAAAATAAAAAATAAAGCAAAGGTCAGCAGTGGCCTACTGAACCACAGAGCAGGACAAATAACTCACAGCAAACATCTTCCATGCAAGCAAGAGCGAAATGCATACACCTGGGAGAGCGCAGGGCTTGGAGTCTAGCTCTCTGAGGAAAGAGGCTGGTGTTTCCTCCGCTGCATCTTAACAGAGTCAGTAGCTTCTAGGGGGTTTTGTTGTTGTCGTTTGAAATTTTTGGTTTTGAAGGTTCCTTTTCCCCAGGCTAATTCCCCAATCTGCATCGCTGTTCTTTGGTTCGACCTGTGTGAACCAAGACAATCAACCTCCTGTGCTCTCACATCAAATAAATATCAGGCTACTTTTCCCTTTGGGCTCCATAGGGCACAGCCACGTGCACCATAGGGTAGGAAGAGAGGAAGTTTCTTATGTGGGGAAGCTACAGAAAAGGTCCTGGGGACCTTCCCCAAGGTGTCATGGACCAGAAACTGAAGGATTCAGATGAAGAAATGGTAGTCTTGTAGCACAAGCCATGAAAGTCTTGAAAGGTTTTACCTTGAATAATACGACTTTCAAATTGTGTTCATGTCCAAATAGAAACTAGAAGAGAAGAACTGACCTAGGAAAGATGGTAGACTGAGTCTTGAAAATACTAGAATCACCAGTTGATCAACAAACACTGCCTGTACACCTGTGACTGGAGCACTCTCTTCCTGTAAACAGAGTACCCGCAAAGAACTAACTGTGTAGGATAAAGTTATCCTGGTACTTGAAAGTTTGAAGCAGGAGAATGGTGAGAAAAGCAGAGTCCCTTCCATGGTCTTACATGGTGAGGTTTTCCCACCACCCTATAAATAATCCAAGTAAGCAGAAAAATGGAAAGAATAAGGCAGATGCTGAGATCAGGAGCACATGGCAAACTCAGGGCTCTTCTTACTTACAACAGCCTCACAGCTATGCTATAAGGAAGAGAGGTTGGTCCTCCCCTCTCCCCAGATGAGAATTGAGCAGGCAGCAACAGGAAAGGAACAGCACCTGGTGGGCATGGGTTGGTACCTCCCCTCCCAGGGGTATTTCTCAGGTCCAGACGTTGAAGCTTTGTACCCTTTGATGCAGTGAGCTATCTTCAGCTATCCATTCTTAAAGGTTTTCCTCTACTTGGGCAGATTGCTCTAAGTACCAGTGTTATTTGTAGTAGCAGAATATTGGAAATGACTTAAATGACCACCAGTGGAGGCTGGATCCAAGGAACCTACCATGGTCCATGATCTCATACAATGGAAACTAGGTAGGTATAACAAGTTCACAGCAGCTCCACATAATGACAGATGAGGTTAAAGTCAGAATAGCAATGTGATAAGCTATACTTGTGGTCAGGGTGGGTGAAGAGGGCACGTCACCCATCTACAGAAACAGTCTGTCTCCAGAAGGGTGTATAGAAGGCTTTGGTTGTTAGGAGACTGCAGAGATGAGGGACCAGAGAAGAAAATGAAACTTTAGGTGACTATCATAGGTATTCTTTAATGTTATGCCATAAACACATGTGTCTTACATTCCAGTTTTTGAGAAAAAGTAAAAAGTAAGGACTTTCAATGTTTTAGCATATATTAAGTATGCATAATATTGGTTCCATTATTTTTCATATTTGTATATTTTATATTTTGATCACATTCACCTCCTGTCACCCTCTCTTGTCTCCTCCCCACTATCATTGATTTCCTTAAGAATTTTTATAAATACATAAAACCAAAACCTAATGACCTGTGGAGAGCAGGGAGGAAGAGATGGGTGCTAAGCTTCTGGGTTGAGCCCCCATTTCCACCACATTTTACCCAGGCACACTCACTGCTCCTGACTTTGCAGGAGAAATACCCAGTGCCACAGAAGCAGTCAGTGAACAAGCCAGGGCTGGAAGGCAAAGTGCCCAGCTCTAGTCTCAGTGGTTGCTTCTCTTGTTTGGAGGAGACGGGTTGAGATAGGGGATTACTCTGGAGCCCAGGCTGGCCTCAGGCTCACAATCTTCCTGTCTCTGCCTCTCAAGCGCTGGGATTGCAGGCATGTGCCATCCTGCTAGTTTATTCCTCAAACATCAACTCTTGGGCACACTAGAAAGGACAAAAAGCATGGAGAATTAAAATGGAATTTCTTATTGTGAAGGAAAAGAAGGGTCAAGAAACACACAGAGATTTAAGTAAACCACCATTCCCTCTGCTCTCTTCATCTTGGCAGCCGCCCCATGGTGAAGGTAGTATTGCTGTACCTGAGTGTCAGTGAATGGCACTGTAACTAGCCTATGATGGTTGCTGCCGTTCACTCATTCAGCAAGCCCTTCCTGGTGATCCACCTGGGGGAGGAAGCAGGAAGAGCTTTAAGATTTACAATCTAGTGGGAGAGACTGTTTCTTGAAAGCTACTTGTATGTCATCCTATGCCAGCTCGGAAACACAGATCAATAAAAAGGACTGAAATTAATAAGTCTGTGTACGTGTCACTCTCCGCCATTGTGGGAGCTGTCTCCTGCCTCCACAGCTCTTCCTCACATCCAGCCTCTCTGGCCCCTCCCTCCTCAGCAGCCCTTCAGTGCATCCTCAAGCCCATGACACAACTTTTCATTCGAGGATTCAGAGGCGAGAAGACAACTTGGGCTTTAGCACAACAACAACACAACCTCAAAAGCATGTATTCCCAAGCCATCGCATTTCAGCAAAGAGATGTGATTCCCTCTCTCCATTCCCATTTTATTTATAAGCGTTTTGCTGCAAAGTGGGTAAACTGCCGAGCTCCATGTCACAGCCTGCAGCACAGCAAACTGGCTTCTTCTGAAGCTCATAATGTGATAATTAAACTGCTAACAGGCACCTTAGTGATGGCATTTGCTGAAGATGTGAAAGCCCTCTCACAATGGCACCTTTCTGTAAGGGACTCATCAGCGGAGGTAGAACTATCAGTTCATGGTTTATTTTTTTTATATATTTTCTTCCATGAGTACATTAAATTTTTATGTGGAGTGAAATGGGACAGGACTTGTTTCCCTTCCACTGCACAATGATTTATTACCCAAAAAAGACCGCAGAACTAATTAGCAGAGTAATTAATTAATATAAATTTGCATATTTGCATTTGCAATTAGTGCAGCCGACTGATTAGTCTGAAAATGAGAAGTTTGACTCATTAGATGTTAGTGTCTGCTGGACCAGAAAGCGGCTGCCAGATGAGGCGGAAAAGGGCGGAATAAGCATGTGTGTTTCCTTTGTTCGAAGAAGGGAGAATATGCTCAAATATCTGGGGCCAGACATCAGAGTTTGCAATTTAAAAAAATAATAAATTATTTGCTTCCATTTCTGCTACTCAATGTTCCTTGCCCTTTTGCCTACAGCAAGCTATTCCTGCCAACCTTAGACGTCACTGGACCCCTGAGAATGGCACTTCCTAGTCCCTCAAAGTGGAGGGGGGTCTCTGTTGTTTGTGGGTGAGCAGAAAGTCTGTCCCATTTTGATGTCCCTGGAATTTGACTCTTGAACTCAATTCAGTGGTTCTGTCAAAACAGTTCTCCAGTGTTGATGAGGACCCTCAGGGGACTTGGAGAGTAGACTACCTTCCCTTCTGGGCTTCTTCTGACTGCTGCCTCTTTGTTCTTCCAGCTGATGACGGACTCAAATCTCTCACCTCTGAGTAGACTGACTAAATCCATGTCTGCAGAATGACATGGGGTGAATAATCCATAAATATAACACACTGACAGCCAGACACACAGACATCAAATAACAGCCATTAAACAACTATAACCAAAAGAACGATTTTGCTCCAAAATGTTCCCAGAGACTGGGAAACAATGGGAAGTAGCATATTGATTTAACTTTACTGAATCTATTTAGGGTGAGGATTCATGTAGAGGGCCTTTTTTGTTTGGGGTAATAATGGGCATTTTTTAATTTAACTTATTAATAAGATATAATTTCCATTTGTTCATTTTACATTTTTCCCAAATTGAAATTAAACATGTATACATTCCTTGGTGTATTCCTTGATTTCTTTACTATATATAAAAAGAAAATTTTGAACTATATTATACTAGTTCAGTGCTATAGATAATCTGCAGATGAAAAAAAAACCTGGTGTTTGTTAATCAATAAAATCACTTTCAATGCCATTCAATTAGCTATGTTGTACACCAAGTCTTGCCCTTAGGATCTAGAGAGATTTTAGGTAGAAGATACACATGAACTCTTCTTGTACTGTATTTTTCAAGCTCAGATAATATCAAATGGCATTCACCAACCCTCCTCTACCCCAAACCAGGGGCTCTGCATTGTACATTCTAGAGGGTATCAATTCTTGATTGATGTGTTATATTTTAAGTGTGTCTCAAACAGTCATGTCTTGGAAGTCTCCAAGGTGACCAGACCTTTAAGAGAATTAGGGCACAATGGATGCTTCTTAGGTTATGGAGGGAGCTGCCGTGGGAAGGATAAGGGTGGCTCTTGTGGGTCCCCTGTGCTCTTGTAGGAACCAGTTCTTCTGAGTGAGCTCAGCATCTCCATTGCTCTGGCTTTCAGTTTTTTGAAGTGACTGTCCCTGTCACACACATCTCATCATTGTCCCCTGCCTTGAAGGGAGGCAGCCAAGGGGATAGTGGACTGTCCCTAGAGACAGCACCATGGAGTTTGTACCAAGTCAAATTCTTTTCTTTATAAAGAAGGCCTGCCCCATGTATTTCATCTTAGTAATGCAGAACTGTCCAACTCACAGGCCTGCCTCTCCGCCAAACCTTGCTGGGACTTTACCTCTCAGTTCAGACCATGGAAGGAGGTAAGGCTGTGATCATTTCTTTAGATCTTCACCTCACTTCTTAGACTGAGAACTTCTTTCGAAGACAGATAACTTCTATTTATATCTTTGTATCCCCAAACCTAGCATACCATCCAGTACACAGGAGAAAATCAATA
Source organism: Ondatra zibethicus (assembly GCA_004026605.1). Taxonomy (NCBI): domain Eukaryota; kingdom Metazoa; phylum Chordata; class Mammalia; order Rodentia; family Cricetidae; genus Ondatra; species Ondatra zibethicus. Next base: position 6,222 of record PVIU01020820.1, on the reverse strand, counting down.
ATCCTTGTGAGATCATTGCATGGAATAATAAATGAAGAGTTTATATAGACATAACTTTGTCTAGAGATCTGCCTACAAGAAAAGGAAAAACAGCTCTCATGAAATCTAAGGAAATGTCACTCAAAAGGCCAGTGAACAAAATGGAAGTTTGAATGACCCCTGCGTGTGACGTCCTCAGCTTGAACTCTGCTTTGGAATCTGCATCCTGTTGGTCTTAGGCTTTTATCTCTTTGGATGCTTTGCTTTAAAATGGGTCCTTATGTTTAATGGGTTTTCAGTAGCTACCAAATTATTAATTCCTTGCAGTTTATACAATTCAACTACTTGCTGTACATCCTCAGGTTAGCAGTAAGACCCAGACAAATAATCCTGACTCAACCCTGACTTACAGCTGCTCTTTAGTAGTTCTGAAAGAACTAGAACTGGTACGTGGAATTGGGAACATCTATGAAGAATGAAAAAAATGTAGAGGCAAGATTTAATATGGTATTTGAAGCCCCTCAGAGGAAAGCTCTTTACATTTTGATTGGTTATTAATCAGCAGGTTTTTTTGTTTACCTGTTTCTACATCACTTCCACCATAGACCAAATATATTCTTCTGTGCCCACAAGTGCCACTGGCCACTCCTGTATGGTAAGTGGCATTTGGTCAGGGTGAACTTGTACTTGCTGAGACCACTGAAACTATGATTGCATACAACATCAGCAGCTGTTGTGTATATTAAAGTATCCATTTTTCCCAAAAGGTATTTAGATTGAACACCATACAATAAGCCTCTTTTTCATCCTCCAAATTTTTGCACACGAAACTGCATTGGTAGTCACTCAGGCATCATATATCTATTGGTCTGTCTGTTTGTTTTAAATTTATTCTCCACTTACCTCCAAGAATATTTGAGGTAGCAATTGAGTTGAACATTTTCATACACTTTGTAAAGCAATTCACCATCTAAAAAGATTCCTTGTTTCTTAACTGTGCCATAATACACATGACAAAATATATTTTTATATTTGTTTCCTATAAACTGCGTGCTTTATCTGGAACTGTAGTGTAGATATATTGAGAGGAAACCAGCCACGATAATGGGTGGCGGTACCTTCTGTCTTCATCACCAGAATAGAGGAAAATAAAGTCATATTTCCGAAAACGTACCACAAGAATAGCTATAATTGTCCATTCCATATTTGCTTGTTGAGAAAAGGAAGACTGATTTTTATATTTGTCTGAAAACACAAATTAGGATTTGCTTACTCGTCTACGCATGCATTGCCAAGCGAGATGTGAGGGAGTGAAGGCCCCCCAGCACGGCACTAGCACGGGACTTCTTTTGTTTGAGGGCTTGGCTGTTACTTCTACTTCAGTCAAGCAGTGGCCAGAAATAGAAGAGGTTTAGCTGGGGAGGTTGCTCTGTATATTTAGGAAGGTTTAGCTGGGGAGGTTGCTCTGTATATTAGGAAGGTTGGAACCCAATGGGACACATAGCTCTGCTAATAGAACAAACTTTTTTTTGTGGCCTGGAAACTTAAACACTAATTTTTTTAAGCATCATTCCAGATCATTGGTCCATTAGGTGAATTGTACACTTTGGCTATTTCAGTAAAACACTCTCCAGCCTTTTAGTATTGTTTCAAAAGGGAGGCAGGGATGCCCTTGTATGTCTGGAGACTTGAGGACCTGCCTGGCCTCTGTGGTTTCTGGTTCCCTGGAACACTCACCGGCAGCTGATCCTTCTGACCACAGACCTTTCTCATTTCAAGAACTGTTGTGTGAATTCATCCCCTCTCTATCTTTCACAAACTATAAGGTTTAATAGCGATTAACACTAGACCACAGCACTTTCAAATTAACGATAGCCCTGCCAGTTCTAATTGGTATTCTAATTAGCCTAACCGATTCAACTAATTAAGAACATTAAACTTTTTAACAAAGGCTATCTTGCTTTGTGTTTTGTAAAATGGAATTTAAAGGAGGGGGGTAGGAAGGGGTAAAGAGGATGGGGGAGGAGTGAGAACCAGCTTGGATTTCCAGGACATCATGAGGCGAGGTGGTTGGGAGCCAATGGGAGGCTTCCTTCCTCTGGAAGCCTGGAAGCAGGGCAGGGGGTGGCCAGTGCCTCAGCTTTGCTGGGCAAAGGGTCCCTGCAGCCTTTACTTTCCAGCAGGGCAGAATCGAGTTAATGTAGTGACACTATCCTTGGTCTCTGTGCCTGCTGAGACTTCTTAGAAGTGGCCTTAGGGACAAACCTAGGCTATTGGTTCACCATAAAGAGAAACTGTGAACCATGCAGTTTTATACAAAGGATGACCTTTGTCATAATGAAAAGGATTGGGGCTGACTAACTCTGCAATTTCAAAGTGTGTTCAGTTGAAGATCCTCTGGTTTCAAGAGACTCTGTGCTTTGGTAAAGTTGTCAATGAATCAGTAACAGTCATGCAACCGAGAGGCTGGCTGGGTTTACAGTGAGACCCTAAATATAGTGGCTTCCACGGCCCCTTTTCTTTCCTTTTGTCTTTCCCTCTGTACTTGTTGAGTCTATGATCTCTTCAAAATATATCCCAATTTTGGTCCTTTCTCCTACTTTCTGGTGGAATTCCTTCTGTTCAAGGCCCCCAGAGTCAAAATGTCAGGAGGCACTAAAGCTCAGGGCTGCCCATATCAGAGTCTGGACACGAGCTTCCAAAATTTGGCACCATGACATCAAGAAGGCACAAGAGGCTGACAGTTAGCTGTCACCTCGAAGCCATTCACAAGATGCTCAAGTGACAGCTTCCCCTTTCGACCATAGGAAAAGAATCTCTACCCTTAGAGGACACAGGGTGACAGAGAGAAATCTAAGCTTGCCACAGTTCGCCACCTCCAACCTTCACTATCTGCCCCGTCTTGCTGTCCATGCTTCTGTGAAACTACTGTAAAAAATAGGTAGCTTTGTCTTTCTTTGGGACTTTGTTTCTGAAGGCCCTCACACTTCATTAGACAAATGCATTCCTATGCTCTGCTCTTGTTAATCTATGGTTTTGCTTTGGTTAATTTGTGTTCCTCTTGTTTTTTTTGTTTTGTTTTGTTTGGTTTGGTTTTTTTCTTTTTTTAAGAAGGGTCTCAAGAGTAATATACTGGCAACTGATGAGACATGTCTTCCTCCTCTTTAAATCCCAGGGAGCTTGCATAACCATGAGATGAAAGCCTCCTTCATCTAGGACCTCGGGGTCTTCATTTGCTCCCCACATGGTGGTTCCTGACTTTATCATGATCACCCAGAAGAGCTCATGAATGTCCTCCTATTTACTTGGGTCTCCTCGAAACCTGTTCTCCACATGCAGTGGTAAACGGAGCGCCTCCTTACATCTTTCAGTTGCTGCCCATAAGATTGGGACATTTGAAACACTCAGCATCACTGACCAGGGTCTAGAATTTACAGCCTCATGTCCCCCACAATCCCTTCATTTTTCTACTCTTGGTCATCATGCGCGAGATGCAGAGCTTCAGAGTGACGAGAAGGGACAGGGTGTCCTCCAAGACACAGGACCAAAGCAGCTATACTTCTTATAGAGAACCTAAAAATCTTGAAGGTACTGATAGAGTTTCCAATCAACAATTGCTAACAATTCTAAACTCTGGTAGTAATCAAAATATTCCTGGTGCCAAATAATATTATATTGGTGGTGATGTTATGGAGTATATTCTCTTTCATCCCTCTTTTCTGCCATAAAATTTCTGAAACCCTTGGAATCTCCAAAATAACTTGCTACTGGCAACAGAAAAGACCAAGGCAGTATTAGAGGTCTGGGATTCTCAGGCTAATTTCTGACAACAAGGAAGGCAGAGGCGCATAGGCTGAGTTGACCACTAATGCCCAATGGCATAGCAATCATTCCTGTGTAATGAACTTTTCATAAAAACCAAAAGCACTGGCTTCAAGGGTCTTCCAGAAGACTGAGCACAGGCAAAAGTTCCAAGAGGGAAGCGTACATATACAGTGGGTCCCCTGCAAGCACAAGAGCAGCAAGTACTCTCAACAATCTCTTAATGGAAAAATTAAAGGATTTTTAAAAACAACTTAACATCTGTGAGTTTATTTTGCAACTAAAGTTTATAAACTCAAAATATTGTTTAAATATTTCCAGTGAAAATCCACATAAATAGAGACACGCTCTAATGCTAAATGCATTCCAAATTTTGAAGACTATAAACAAATACTACAAAATACCTTGTAAACAATGTTTGTAGTAGTTGCATGTTAAAATAGTAATTTGTCAATGTGGAACACGTCAAATGTTATTAAAATTGAATTTATTTATTTTTGTCTTGCTTTTTTAAGGAAATTTTAAGTTACACATGTGACTCAAATTGTATGTCTATTGTAAAGGCAAATTCTAAATTCTAACCCTGGCTGCACAAATCTCTGTTCAGTGCAAAAATTCGCTTGTTTTTGTGTACACTGAACTAACAATGATATCTTTTAAAATGGCTAAAGGTATCAAAAGAAAAACTGCAATCCATAATTTTGAAAGCTAAACCTCAACTTTTAATGCTAATAAATCTCCATTGGAAAATAGCAACTCTACATATTATATCAATGCCATAGTTAGGGCTGCTATCGCTGTGATGAAACACCATGACCAAAAGCAAAACAGAGTGTGAAATGATTTGGGCTTGGAAATCTGAGACAATGAGAAAACTGAGGAGCCTCTGAAGATGGAAGCCTTGCTCCTCAGAGGCAGGACCTCCAAATAGTACCTTTGCTTTCCAAGATGAGCTCGCTGGAAATGCAGAATCCCCTGCCTCAGCCAAATCACTATTTCATTGTCCCAAGAGCCTTTCAGTGACTCATAATTCTTACACACCTCTCTTAGTCAAGGTTATTCTTGCTCCAATGAAATACCATGAACAAAAGGCAAGTTGAAAAAGAAAGAATTTATTCGGCTTACACTTCCACATCACTGTTTATCACTAATGGAAGTCAGGACAGGAACTCAAACAGGCCAGGATCCTGGAGGCAGGAGCTGTTGCAGAGGCCATGGAGGGGAGCTGTTTACTGGCTTGCTTCTCCTGGCTTGTTCAACCTGCTTCTTATAGAATCCAGGACCACCAACCCAGGGATGGCACCACTGGCAATTGGCTTGGTCTTTCCACATCAATCACTAATTAAAAATACACCCAGCAGGCTTATCCACAGCCCAATCTCGTGGAACCCTCTTCTCAGCTGAAGTTCCCTCTTTCAGATGATTCTAGCTCATATCAACTCTACATAAAAACTAGCCAGAAAAATTAATCATATTATTTATGATTGCTTTTATATTGTATGGCAACAGAAACATTATCTGGGCAAAGCTTTAAACAGTTTTATCTGTCTTTATAGGTAGAAAGTTTATTAGCCCTTGTCTTAAATAAACCATGAACGATGAATATGTTACGTGTGTGTGTGTGTGTGTGTGTGAATGAATGAATGAATGATATGGGATTTCCCCTCTGTATGCTGTGAAAACCATTGGTTAATAAAGAAACTGTCTTGGGCCTGCGCAGGGAATAGAGGTAGGTGGGGAAAACTAAACTGAAAGGAAGGCAGAGTCAAGGAGAAGTCGTGGAGCCACCACCGGAGACAGACACGCTTAAACTTTGCTGGTAGGCCACGACCTCGTGGTGATGCACAGATTAATGAAGATGGGTTAAATTAAGATGTATGAGTTAGCCAATAAGAAGCTAGATCTAATGGGCCAAGCAGTGATTTAAATAATATAGTTTCTATGTGATTATTTTGGGGCTGAGTAGCCAGGAACAAACATGCAGCCCTCACAACAACATATATACATATATACGTGTACACATGCTTATAAATACGTGCTGTCAATTTCCATTTTATATATATGGTTACATTTTTAAAATACGTTTTCTAAGATGGTTTTCTTTCTGTTTTTCAGAGCTGTGGGCTTAACTTATGCTTTCTGGGCAAATGCTCTACAACTGAGTTAAATCCCACATCTTAAAAAGTAGTTTTATATAAGAGCCATAGATAAACATCAAAATTTTTCTGGGGCTGGCAAGTTGGCTCAACAGGTAAAGGTGCTTTGTCATAAAGTCTTATGATCAAAAAATTATAAACCCAAGAGCCTCATGGTGGCAGGAGAGGATCAACTCCCATGAATTATCCTGTGACCTCCACAAATGTGTTGTGGCATATGGGTGTCTACACATACACACACACACACACACACACACACACACAC